>MU225084.1:1443709-1467768 GCA_018584345.1 Thuja plicata | reverse complement strand
AAGAGGCCTTACAGTCCATGGTGGTCAATGCAGAGTGGAATAGATGGCATGAATCTAGCACACTAGATGGAAGAAGTGTGAAACAAAGAATCCTTGATGATCATTGGTGGACCACAATGAGGTAAGAAACTTAAAAAAATAAAATTATTAATTTATTTCTGATTTTAACATTTGCTGATTTTATTATTTAAGAATTGAGAATTTTTAAATTTATGATGTTTTTAACTTGTAACTTGCTTGCATTTGCAGATACATTTGCTCCTTCATTGAGCCCATTGTGCGGGTTATTAGATATGCTGATTTTGACTCTCCTAGCCTTGGAGAGATTTATGAGACCTTTGATAGCATGCTTGGGCAGATCAAGCATGTTATTCATGCTAGGACCCTACTTTGGCATTTTATGATGAGCATCTTAGGCCCATTGTGACGCGACGGTGGAACATTATGAACACCCCGCTCTATATGGCAGCCTATGCTATCAATCCTAAATGGTATGCACCGAGACCTAGGAGAGTGGCTCCATCTAGGGATGAGGAGGTGAGTCTCAAATCTGAAATCTCAAGTTTCAATTTAAATTTTTAAATTTTATTTAATTAAATGTGAAATAGCAGCTGCAAAGTAGATCTCTTATGAAGTTATGATGATCTCTTTAATATGTTTTTTATTTGTTCAACTCAGGTGAAGCAGGGCTTCTTCAAGGCCCTTGCAAAAATGTACAATAAGGATGATGCTGGTAGACTTTGGGAACAGTGGATTGACTTTTCCAAGCTACGTGGTCCAACCTTTAGTAGACCAGAGGCGAAGATGGATAGAGCTACATTAGCTCAAAGGGACCCTATTGGATGGGGGACGTGGCATGGTAGGGATGCACCTGAGCTGAATGTTCTTGCCATTCATCTTCTTTCACAGGTTGCAAGTTCCTCTGCTGCAGAGAGGAATTAGTCCACATATAGCTTCATCCAATCAGTCAAGAGGAACAACCTTTCCTCTAGACAATCAGAGAAGTTAGTGTCTATTCACAGTGCATTGCGGCTACAGGATCGGCAGAGTGTTCAGTATCGTCAGACTCCAACATTACGTTGGGTTGTTAATCCTGAGGATGCTATGCAGGTTGAGGAGGATGACACACCTCCAGGATTGCTTCGGGTTCCATTGGAGGAGGACCTTCATCCTGCCGCTACGAGTGCCTCAGAGGATGACTCTGATTTTGATTTTGATTCGTAGAGGACAGTCATATATTTGACATATTATTTCATATTTGCTAATACATTATTGATTTTGATTATTATGGACTTCTAATTATGGAGTTGAACTTCTATGTTTAGTAGTTTACTAATTAGTATTTTAGTTGGACTTCTCTTTATGTCATTTCATGCATGAAACTTGGAGCCTTTGGGCATTTTCACTATATATACGCCATATTTTTACAATGAAAGTATTTGAACTTTGTTAATTTGCTTCTAAAATGTCTATGGTGAATGGTTTATCAATGTTATGATATGCATATTTGAATTCTTTCTATATATATAAAAATTCCCCTATTTTTTAATAGCGGTCCCCTAAAAATTGGCTCTGAGCCGTACCCGTACCGGAAGCACGTCCCCGTACCGGAAACACGTCCCCATACCAGAAACTCTGTGGAGCATAGCTCTTCATAGAAGGAAATTGTATATTTTTATACTTTGTTTGAATAGTATTGTTTTATACTTTTACTTCATTTGTGGGGATTTCCTTTAACACTAATTCATTTGAGTGGACCGGTTTGCTAACTAGTCTAACTTGTCCCTTATTGAATTCTAATCTCTTAACCAACAAAACATTGGCTTCTTAAGTTGCTATTGCATATACCAATCGTTGCTTACTAAGTGATTACAACTGACCAAATAAGCAATTTCAGATAGATTATATATCCGTGTTTAAAGTGTTAGGAATAGTCCCAAGAGATAATTGAGGAGGGGGGGGTGTTTCAGTTATCTACAAGATTAAATTCTTTAACCAATTAAGTATAGAATAACTTTAATCATAAACACAATAAGATAACACAGATTATAACACCACAATTTTGGTCACGGGGAAACCCAAAATAGGTAAAAACCCCGGTGGGAATTAGCACCCACAAATAATTGCACTAGTGTATAATGATCCCTGTTAGAAGATCTTACAACCCTGTTAGGAGTTGATCTTTACAATGCAATAAGTACAGTGACTTGGTCAAAGGTTGGACCCTGTTAGGAGTCTTTTACAAATATTCCTGTTAGGGGTGAGGACACACTGTCTGAGAGCACACTGTTCAAATGGTGAAGGTTTTAACCTTCTGCACAATAGATATACACTATATCTGATAATGAACTGTGAATTAGACCTGCTGTCTTGATCAGTTCCAGTGAATTGTATACTCTCTCTGCTTCTTCACATAGATCTTCAACTGATGAATGATGTAGCTTTACTGGCTCAACACATCAAACATTCTGCTCTACTGTGTATTCTGCTATCTCACATTCTGCACACTTGTCGATCACAAATGATCTACTATAAGTATCTTCCTCCAAAGATAATGTCAAGTCGGCTTTTAGAAACTCTTTTACAACTTCCAAGTAAGCCAAACTAATCACACAATGTAATTAGAACCGCGCAACTCAAGATGAGTAGACGCGTCGCTTCACACAGTCGGCTCCACCAAATTAACTCAAACTTCACTATCCAGATGAAACACGATAAGCACTCTTAACCAAACAATCTGAACTCATCAAACAACACGAATCCAAACATGCATATCCCAAAGATAGGTGCAACTGAAGAATCAATAAAATTGATGTCGACTCTTAATAAACAATCTCCTGAAACTATAACTAGCAAACAGATCATCATAACTAAGCTTCAACTGCACAACTGAATCTGCGTCTATGAACATAGCATAATGAACATGTCTAAAGCATAACAATAAACACGCAAGGCTCCAACCTATCCATATTGATAATTACATACAGGACACTGCTGTATACTATATGTTGTCATCAATGACAAACATATAGTCAACTACTGGCTCAAAGGCAAATTTCCAACATAAAGGATATAATTCTAATAGCTTTACAGTGATGATGTATGCTTGCAAAGATAATGGTATTGTCTTTGATGGATAATTAAGTGACTGTAATCGGTTTTGCAAATTAAGCAATTACTCAATCCAAGTAAACCTCAATAGGCTGGCCCCCCCCCAAAGAATGTAATCCCCCGTGTATATATATATATGTCAATTGGGTGTGACCATTGAACCCTACGGTTTGGTCTTCACCAACCCATGACTCTTCACTCCTAACCAATATCTTTCATCGTTAATTACGATTCAGTGAGTGGTATTATCTTTGTTGACTCCTCTTCAGTAGTTGTCACCATCCCACCCATGGATTACATCTCTGGTGAAGAGGAATTGTTACGACTCCTAGGATTATGCTTGTCATTGATTCGTTTGCTGATTAGAGACACCGCTACACTAATGGCATGCTCCAAGGATAGCGGCAAGGCTGTTGACTCCCAGACTATGAGACGGTAATTTTGGAAACATCGAAGGGAGATCTTTTATTCCCAACTTCCACGTTCTATCTCTGGTGGAAGACGTTAGTCGGTGCGAATGATAGGCATCCGGACCTTATTTATCCTTTGCGTGATATGGTCTCTATTTCTAATGTTATCTATATAGTTTACCGTCTTTCATAGTTTCTTTTTAAACTTTAGTTAAATATTAACTATTAGCGTTATGATCTCAATATTAGAATATATTTAATTATAATATATTACAAAAATGACTTTATAATGATTAGAACATTATTATTTATTTATTAATAATATATTATATTATTATTATATAATATATCATATTTATAATATTATTACATTTTTTTATTATTTAATATTATTTCATACCTTATCAATTTTCTTGTTATCTTAATAATAAATTATTTAATTTATTATTATTATTTTGTTTATTAATTAATTTATATTGTTTATCATTAAATTCTATTCTAGAACAAGGGGACATTACACTCTGATACCATGTTAATGTTTTGAACAAGAATTGCATAAAATAAAATGTTGATAAATCAGGAAGACAAGAACATCAGAGACACATATTTACTCTGAGAAAACCCTCCTACTTGAGGGAAAAACCCAGCCACACCCGAAAAATAGATCTTTTATTGTATGCTCAAACCAAATACAGTTTTCTTTATGCTTATAATTGATGACTCTCAACAATCAATCAATTAGCCTTTTACATTTCATTTACAGATTGAGCTCTTGACTGTAAATAGCAGAATAATACACAAGAATTATGAGTATCTCACTGATATGCTCAATACTAAGCAATCTGACGAAAACATAAGTAAATCGATCATATCCAGATCGAATACAGTGAAGAACCAATGAGCTGTAACTCACATACAAAATTCTCTACCAAGAATAATATTTTCGCACAGACCCAATGAACAACCATGCAAAATGGCACATCACCATCCTCTTTGTTTTCTTCCGAATCATCAAGGAGTTCAACCGGTAGCTGAAGAGGTGCACGAGAATGACAAGAGTGGACGGTTACAATGTAATGTCCCTTACTATAACTTTTAAGATTAAGGATCAATCCCTTGAAATTTGACTGCAAAACCCTCCTCTATCAATTTACACTCAAGACCAATTTGGAAGTGTGGCAAAGCAGTGCCAATTATCTTGGTAATCGATATATCGATCATATGTCTACTTACTATATATCCAAATGATCATTCTATTATGTATGTTATGTTCTATTTTTTTAGTGTATGTAAAGGTGGTTGCTACTCCATTTAGCCAATCCCCATACAAATAAGAAGTGTAATAAGTAATGATGGTCCTCGTATTGTCAATATATTTCCTAATTTATTGTTTGATCTTCCAGATATATGTATTTATATGTATTTATACCTCTTGATTTCTTTTAATTGCTTATCAGCAAAAACATATAATTCAATGTTTCTCCTTGTGAAGAATCTCTCTCTCTATTTCTGCCTTATGAAGAATTAAAGATATACTCTTTGATTCCTTTCCTTCAAATTATAAATAATGATAAACAGGAATCCTTAAGAAAAACGACGATATCTCTTCCTTATCTTGATTAGCTCGTATTCTTTAAGGTTCGATATTCAAACTATTCGAAACATGGTCTTCCTTATTAACTTTTAATCACTGATCTCTGATTGGTAAGGAATAAATTTAACTTGTATTTGACACTTGTTTATAACCGATAATAGCCAAGTAAGAATTTACAAAGATCAGATCGGAGTATGGGTTAGAGATAACAGTTTCCATATGATCCTTCTTTATGTGGGCTGCCGCCTTCAGTATATGGTTTGCCGCTCTAGAGTAATGAAGTTATATATATATATAATTTGCTCTGAATTGTCCGATGGACACTACAATGCTGACTGTACTAGTCTGTTGACTATGGTTGAATGCTGTATGTATTCCCCAATGTCCTTATCCAAGTGCCGACGGTATTAGATACGGAGTGCTGAGTATCGGGCCTCTATATTCAAAAGATTGTCGTTGTTTCTATATATATCGGGGGAATGGGAAAGAGCCACTAAAATCTGCGTCCCATTGTTCAAGGGTCGGCATCTATTTAGTAATGACTAATTATTAATTATGCCCTTTAAAAATACATGTTTAATATTAGGATTTGTAATATTTATAAATATTAATGTGAGTATTAAATTTATAATATCAATATTATATTATATAATGATATATTTGTTGGCTAAATATTTTGCAAGTCACTATGACTACAACTTGCAAAATGTGTGTTTTAGGCAGCAGTATGTGAGATTGCTCTCTCCTCTCAGCAATAGGGAGGCTCCCTTCTTACCGTAGGTGGCTTCAAGTAGAACTGTACTGTAACACATACAGTTCACCTTGCAACAGTAATACCGGTGACTCGATGATTGACGTAAGAACAATCAATCAAGGCAGCGGCTGATTTATCTAAAAACGAGGTAACACAATGAGCTCAAAGTCTCATGTCCTCACCTCGAATCAGTAATCTAATCTATTATCCAATACTGAAGCTCAAAGTCTTCAGTCCTTGGGGTGTGTTAGCCACTAATTTCTATGGTAATCCCGATTTACTGAAGCACAAAGTCTTCAGAAAACTTAGATTAAAATGCTCAAATGATATATGCAAGATAACTACTGATTTGAAAAAGGATTAACTAATGAGACATAAGAACACATTCGTTAATTTTCAAAATCAACAACACAAAGTTTGCCAATTCTTGTCCCTTTATTCAAATGCTCAACTTTGCACAATGAAACTCAAAGTTTTCAGAATACAGAGAATTGCCTATAGCTTTCTTGCTCACAACAAAAGATCCTTATTTACAATGAATCCCCCTCCTTATATAGGAAAAGAGGAGAGAGAAAAGTGGAGAAGAAAGGGGAAACCCTTAACCACTTTGACTTATTCAATGATCATCTACAACTAACTAATTTGACTTATTCAATGCTGTAGGACCTAATGTCCTTGCAGCATGATTACATGAGACTACTTTGCACGTGATACTATCACATGCAATTACATATTATCGTGTAATCTTTCAAAGATTCTACACTTTTACAAAATGCATAAGGAAAGCATCTAARTGTYTGACAAGACACGACATCTATTTGCATCATCCTCTGTCGGTCTTTAYGCTGCTATAGGATGCCTGATGAGTGATGTGTTCTGGTTTGGTGAAAGCATCTCGARCTGAAGTATGAACCTGCACCCTTGATTGTTCTGCATCATAGTGGTGATTGYTGGGAAGCATCTTTGTCTCTCTRTTTCAGTCTYGAAAGCATTCTATATGCTCATTATCCAACACTTTTCACCTCCTTGTCTGGCTYYRTCATATGGTTGCTCCTGCTTCATATGCCTCTRCAACCGTGGAATTTGTAATCCAGTCTTTGAAACTTAATCACATGTAGGGAAGAACACCATATGCCGAGTTGAGAAGAACCAAGTTTGARGAAGAKYACTTCTTTCATTTGCAACAGTATGGGAAGTACTTTGCTTCTTACAACACGAACCTTCATTTATTTGAGGTCATAAAAGGACACAAAAGGTGGGCTTTTTTTGCCGGGTTTGCATGTTRAACATTATGACAGAGGYGGGTTTTTTCAATCCATAATGCATATTGGGAAGAACTTAGTATTTTGGAGGCATTGTACATATGCGGACAGCAAGCTTGGAGTTTTGATATATGGAAGGTGTATATGGGTAAGTGTTCAATACACAAGGTGGGAGTTTTTAGAACTATTTGCAGCTCATGAATGGACATGCTATGTGCATGGTGGACTTTTTTGAAAGAATTTACACATTCCGGACATCAAGTCCAAAGAGATGTGAAAAAAATTTTCACACATGAATATGTCATGCGCATGATAAACTTTTGTGAACACTTGCATATGAGGTCAAAGAGTAAGTTTTTTTTTTTAGCTTCTTTGCATATGGGGCAGCAACTTATGCAAGTGGATATTTTGGAAAATAGCACATGTATGAACTTGCATTGGATTTGTTTCTTTCTTCACCATAGAACGGGGTTTTTAATTCCGACTGCATGTGCAAGTAAGATGACATTCTTGCATATGCATCTTGAGAATAGAAGATAGAAGTAGAAGAAACATGAATTTAATCACATGTAAATAAAAAAATGAAAGCTTTACATGTAAGTTTAAATAACTTGGGAAGAGAAACAAGGAAAGGACTTGGAAAGAAATTACCTCAATCCAGATCTGAAATAAATCCAATAGATTTTCGGATTTAGGAAAGATTGGATGGAAAGAGTATATATAGATCACATTCCTAGTCTCTTTCCTTCGATTTTGGACAGTCAATATGCGTATACAGCCAAGTGGGAAAGAATGAGAGATAAAATGCAAAGAAATAGCAACCATTTTGACTATTTCTCTTGTATATGCAATGAGGAAGAAAAACAGCGTCTAGGGCATAAATCTCAGCCAAAAATGATAAAACAAATAATAAAAATGCTTACCAAATTGATTCAATGGCTGTGAGAAAGATTGGTGATACTAAAAACCCACAACTTCAAGGCGTTTTTGAAAAAAAAATCAGCTCCAAGCGGATTATTTTGGAAGAGAAACATATGCTGTTCATAATAAACAGTCATATGTTATGCCATTGAAAATCGACGCCAAGACATGAAAAACGCCCTTTCCAAAAGCTATCGCAAGTGTTTAAAAATGTGAAATGGTAATGGAAATCAACGCCAAGACAGCAGCATTGAAAATGCCCTTTTCAAACGCCTCCAACACGTATTGGGAGTTTCAAATGCCCGCTGGAAGTGGACGCACTTAAAAAGGGCCTTCATTGCATTTTATAAGTGTGAATGCAAATGTCATGAGAGCTGGAATCGACGCCCTCCCTAAGTTTTTAAAAACGCTCCATTCAAAACTTAATACATATGTAATATGTTTCAAATGCATATGCATTTGTTTTCAAAAACGACACCCTTTTTAAAAACGCTGTTTTACAACAGCCTTAACACATGTATTGGGAGTTCGAACATATGCCACCGCTTTTAAAAACGACGCCAAGGGAAAAAACGCTATCTTTGATAGCTAAGACACATGTATTAAAAGTCTTCAAATGCATATGTAAATGTGAAGAAAATCGATGCCATCTATGGAGTTTTAAAAACGTTCTTTTAAACAGCTACAACATATGCATTTAATAGGTTTTAATGTATGTGTAAAGGGGTTGAAAATCGACGCCTATACCTATAAAAGCTTAACAACGTTCTTTTTCAAAATCAATACATATGTATATAATGTTAATTAACAACATATGTAATGCTGTTGGAAATCAACACCTTTATAGAGTATAGCTTTTAAACATGGTTTGAAGTCATAAGACAAATGTAACCAAGTTCAAATTTGACGTCATTGGAAGTCTTTTAAAGACGAAGTTTTAAATGAGTATTTACACCACACAAAGACATATGTAATGTTGACAAAAAACGACGTCTTGAGATGAAAACCCCTCTTATAAACACACTCGCATGTATTTTAAAGAGGAATTTTAAATACGTTAATTTAAAGCTTCAACTGCGCATGAGATAATTTTAAAATGTATATGCAGTTGCAGATCCAAAACAACGTTTTTAATACGGAAGAGACAAAGGAGTGAAGTTTTTCTATTCTGCATATGGATATTATGCAATGAGAAGTAAAAACCACACTTCTTCAATAATCAAGTTTTGAATTTTGATTAATTTAATATACAACTATAGTATTAAAATAAAATCAGATTAAACTTAGCTAATTTTATTAAAACATGAAAAACTATAGTCAAATCAACTCGAAATGAGTTGAAATTTGAAAATGGACTACAAAACCCACTTAATATATTAAATATAATTCAAACTTGCGCAATTGACTTCGAAAAACCCACCTTTAAAGGATTTTCAAAGAATATGCAGTCAGCCTGAAAAACCCCACCTTTTGCATCATAACTTGAGTTGTACTACTCCGTCTGATGCCTAAGTTAGCTCGAAACGAGCGGATTTCAAAGGGCTTTCGACTCGAGGAAAAACAAGATTAAAAATTGCAAATAAGAAAGAGAAAAACAAAGAAAAAGACTTAAGAACGCATGAAACGTGTGTTACAAAGAACTTTTCTGGGATGACGAATTATCACCATTATCACTCCATTCAAACGTTCAAAACAAAGAGGATACTACTACGTTATGACAAGAAAATTCCGTAGGGTTGCCACAATTTTGTGATCTCAAAATTGAGGACAACAATATTATCACATATGTTATATATTGTATCTTAGTCTTTAGAGACTATAATTTAATTGTGTTATTATTTATTTATATTGTAATATTATAATTTATTTATGTTGTAATTATATTATAATTACATTTTATTCAAATATTATATTATTATATTCTTTCGTTATATAACGAATTATAGTATTATTTATTATTTCTTATCAAATTGTATTCTAGAAAGGGGGATATTACATACAAGCATCGATAGCAATTACGAAGATTAATAGCATAACTGTCGACAATCTTCAATACACAACCCAACAGAACTTAACATATGAGGAGAACACGATGCCAGGTAAAACAATTATGGTGCCATGTCACACGATGCCAAGTAATAACAATTACGGTGCCATGTCACCATTTTCTCAGTGGAAAATAGAAGATAAATAAATGAGAAACTCAGTGATAATAAAGAACAGATCACATAAGAAAGTTCATAAAAGTTCTCAGCTCAGCGGGAATGATAACCGCAGAATGGCACTTCACATACAGAAGAAATGCTAAGTATCTTTGGATAACAAACAACAGGCACGAACAGTTCTCGAAGATGCATAGGGAGAAACTAGAACAATGCAGTCTATCATTACAAGTGAAATTCTGAGATAGCTCCAAGCAGAACCAACACAGGGACGAATGAGATCTCTCGCAGCTACCTAAACATTAACACAATGATTATCAAAAGGAGACTTTAACATTGCTCAAGGATTGATTATTTGTGCTAGTCGGAAGAAGGATTCCATATCAGCTAAAGAGAAGCGATCTACTTGACATGTCAGCATGAAGAATTATGGACTCTCTATACTAATCAGTGATATACAAACATCATGGAAGTCGTGAAGTTATGCAATGACTCCTTAAAAAGATATCGAAATATTAAAGCAGAGTCAATGTCTAAACAAAAGCAAGCAAGTAACCCTTCAAAAGGCACCGTTGATACCTCGTAGCAGTCACTGCAGACAACTTCGGCATCAGGGATAGTTTCACCAGTTCGAGCAGCCATTGTCAGCAGTGGTTCATGATCACAAAGGTAATCATCGAGGGAGCCCAAACCTGGAGTTATCGACAGTCAAAGAAGTCAATGATCATATCTCTGTAGTGAGGAATACTGCGATATTGGAAGTTACTATATAGTATATGATCAGCAATTATAATAATCAATATCGATAGAGTAGTAATCAACCATTGAGAGTAATTTGCCAAGTCAGCAATGTTTATTTGAAAAGATACGATATAATTTAAGGATATCGATTAATCTATCAAGGCAAGTATCCATTAAGAACACTGATCTGGAAAGAGTATAATAACAATTGTCGAATTGACTAATACAATCGTTAGTCATCAATGTTAGCAGCGGATAACTAATATAAGGAATTGATTGTCTTGAGGAGGCATGGTCTAAATTTATAACAATGATTGTTGCATTGATCAAACATTGCTAATACTAGCCAAAAGCTTAGCGATTCCAGAAGACAAAAGCAATTTGCTAATAATCAGATTTGTTGGTTTATATCATGAATAGCCACGATGACTAAAGACATAAAGGCAGCCATTAGTAAGGAGGTTGATAAATTAAGTATGAATTAGAAGGCAGCGCTTGATACTGAAGTGGTGCAATTTGTTACGAAGAATGACGATTATGAAAGGACATGGGACATGTCCTTTACCATGTGACTCATCATTCCAAACTCAAAGTATAAGAAGGCATTCCCAGCCACTCATTCAGGACATCAGATTGAAACTTATTTCTTATTTATCCATTTTGGATCTGCTCAATAGAGCATTTGCCCTGTTGGCACAAACTGGTTGCAAGTAATCAAATATAAATCAGAGAGGGCACCATAGTTGTAGGAGTCAAGAGTTCAAATCAGAAACAACAACATTATCATCATTGCAAGAATACATACATTTCTGAAACAGCAACCTTATCACCATAAGCGATATCGCCAATTATATCATTGCATATACAGATTAATATATCAGATATAGCATACTATTTCTAATTGCACAAGCATATTGACATATCAAACATAGCACAATATTCATCATTGCACAGTTATATAGATACACCAGACACAACATCATTGAAAGGAAATTCATTTCATAATTTATATTCATATTTCAGAAAGGGCCAAACTATATATATAAATATATATATGTCTGCAGATTGGAATATCTAATCTTTGCATACAACAGTGATTCAATATCCAATCCATATACTATCATTGGCAGATTGTACATATCATAAAAGATAATTTTGAGTATTATCAATATATAATTGGCTTAATCATTTTGTATATTTCCCATAATTTATAAGGGAAGTGCCGTATGGGCTGATTTTGTCGTACAGTCAAGTGCCGTACGGTACGCAGCATCTTTTTTTTTGCGTTTTCTGTACGACCCTTTTTTAACTCTTTTTATTTTATTTTATAACTAAAAAAAAAATTTCAAAGTTTTTTTCGTCCGTACGGTCGCAGACCATACGGTTTAAAAAAAAAAAGTATGAGTTTTAAGTACCTAATGACGGGCCTGGCCTGGATGAGTTGGGTTTGCTTCTTGCCCCCGTTCGTGATATAATTTCAATTTTGACCCGTTTACAGCATTGGGTTATCTCTTGTCCACCGGGCGTCCACAACTTGATGGCACCGTTGTCCCCGACTTCGTGAACCTTGTAGGGTCCTAGCCATTTAACTTTGAACTTGCCCGGCTTAATCTCATTCCGCTTATTATACTTAAGAACCAACTGTCTTGGCGTGAACTGTGTCTGCTTCAAATGCTTGTCATGCCAGACCTTCCTATGTCCTTGGACTATCTCCGTCGCCCATTGTGGTAGCAATCGTTTCTCGTCGAGTTTATTGAGATTGTACAATCGCTCCTTCAAGCTTTCCATGTCTCCGAGTCTGTTCTCAATGGCTATCCTCAAACTTGGTAACATAAATTCAACAGGCACGACAGCTTCCTGGCCATACATCAGTTGGAATGGGGTTTGTCCAGTAGTAACTGTTATCAAAATTTCACTACCCCAGCAATTTTGCTACAAAAGGTACATTTCCAATCAATTGACTTCATTTATTGATTTTCAAACAGCAAGATAGAATACATGGTGGAATTATGAAAATAAGCATTTCATTTGAATTAAACAATGATAAATTACATTTTTTGAGTTTATTCATTTGAAAATATGGATACATGTTTTGAAAAAAAACAATTAAATGTCTCACACAAGCCGTGAGTGTAACTTGCTATCTTTCATATGCATTCAAAGCTTGAACAAATAGAATATGTAAAGAAGTAAGGTTAGAGGTAACCAATCATTGCCTTTTTTGCTTTGACTGGTTATGTGTCCCTTGAAGTCGCTCCTTGTCCAACTCCTAACTTCCCGAGCTCCTAGATGAACTTTCTAAATCCTGCATGAGAGAGAGAAGAGTGGTATTAGATTCCAAAGGGTCTAAGCAATGACTGAATATCTATATCTACTTGCCACTACACACATGCTATCTGTTGCTGCCCTGAATCTATCAAAAGAAAACAAACTGCATTCAATGCTCGGATAAAAGGATATTTTTATTGGTAATGGGTTTGTTTCATGTGTAGGTCTAAATTCATTTGTCACTGATATGTGGATGCAAATGGGCTTCCACAAGGGTTTGAGCCCAGCATATCAACAAAATATGTATTTAGTTACGCAGAGATGCATAAGAAAGGAAAAATCAGATATACAGCATGATTAGAAGCTGCAAGTATATTTCGTATGAAACATCAAAGGGACATTTTCTTTGTTTGAAACCTTTTGTTTCAGATTGCAGGATATCATGTTATAGAGAGCAGCCATCCATATGAAATCATAGTGAATATAGCCAAAAGGAATGCAAATATTTCACGGTACTTGGGCATGAAGATGAAACAAGGAAAAAAAAAGAGTCATGAAACAACAATGTTACATGTATAATGATTATATTTGGGACTAATGATAAGTTATAACATCAGATGATTAGTTTTCGCTAAGGGATAACAATTCTGATTTTATCTTTCAAAATACAACACTGTCCCAGAAGTTGGATACTGTAGCAGGTCTATACAATAAGGACCAGAAAAGTATGTGAAATAAAATAGCAATGCTGTGTATGGACCGTGCAGGGAGGAGGAAGTCATTCACACTAGCCGGCCACATCTGTCATGTGTATACTGATCACCCAATCATGTGTTTTCGAAAGACTGTGAGAATCATGGGAAGTGCCAGGTATAGCAGATCTTTGCATAGCAGTAAAGATGTTTTCATTTTAGTGCAGAGAGCAGTGTTCCTTACTGAAGATAGACAAAGAATTAAAGAATGTTACTGCTGAAGCTGCCATGAAAAGAAAATATAGAACTTCAATTTCCATATACAAAAAGACATATGCTGAAAGAGTGCAAAGAAAGGAAAATAAACAGCAGGCATGAAGACACCCATTTTTTTCTCAAAAGCTGTCTACGAATGGAACTGGAGCAATAGACAACTTACCCATAACGGTGAGTGCAGAGATAATCCTTCAGCAAAAGATCATCATATGTTACAAGCTACAGATTTTTTTTTAAGAAAATACAAGGAGGAGAAGCAAGCGTTTCCTTTCAAAATGGAACCATGTTTTCATAGCAACCCAGGTTCAGATTTCTTTTATAAAAGCCATGGTTTCATTTTCGGATTGAGGGTTTGAGATAACAATAAGTTTTTATTTTAAAGCATGGCGGCTTTAACCTCAAGTTTTCAGGGTTTTCTTTAAATGTATAAGCCATGTTTTTTTAAAACCGTTAAACTAAAATCAGAACAGCAATGGAGGCTTCAAGTTCAAGTAAAAGTAAAAAACACAATTTTTTCCTTTCAAGATGATGATTTTAACATAGCAGAGCAGCAACATGGAGCCGTTTTGAAATGAAAGACAACATATAAGCAAAGATACAACAAACAATCTCTTTCCATGGCGGCCAGATCATAAGCAAAGTATAAGAAATAACGGATCACAACTGCAGCATGGAATTGTTTTTTTAAAGAAGCACTATGTCAAAAATTTAAAAACCAACAATGGACTGGCAGAGTCCACCAACAAAAATTTAATCAAAATTATTAAACAGACTTTACAAGATAATTAGCGGGATTGGGACTCTAAGTTGAAGGCTGCCCTTTGGAGTTTGGCTAGACATGATTACTCCTAAGATGATAATTGGTAACTCAACGTACATGTTGGTCTATGGTAAAGAGGCTCGTTTATCTATTTCTATTGAGTTGCCAGCTTTAGACCTTGCTAGTTAGCTTGTTCTTTTCAAGGAGGGAGATCATTTGCAAGTACAGTATGCTCAACTTATGGAGTTGGAGGAGAGTAGACACAAAGCTATCCAGACTATGGATTTTCAGCAGATGCAGGTCAAGAGGAGTTTTGACAGAAAAGCAAGGCCAAGAAGCTTTAATGTTGGAGACATAGTCCTCAAGTGGGATGAACTCAACAGCAGACCAGGTAAGCATACTAAGTTTGATTCATTTTTGGGAGGCCCGTTTGTGATAACAGAATGCAAGGAGCATAATGCATTTCAACTGTCAACACTTGAAGGAGAAAGCTTGCCAATACCAGTCAATGGTATTCACCTCAAACCTTGCTTTGAGGTATGTCCTGCCTTGTGATTAAGTTAGTTTTGCTGAATAAAGCGCTGCTGCACTATGGTTTTGAATTTTTTTTGTTTTCCCTAAGTGTTGTTGCACAGTTAGTTGTTAGTGGGTCTCAATAGCTCTCAACATGTTATATGTCTTCAAGATACCTCCATAAAAGGACCATCCATCATATACAACAAGTGCTTAGTTCGCTGGCATACATCATGCATACTCATTTCATGAGATTGCCCGAATAGATTTAACCGGTTGAGAGTTGTTTGTACATAAGTCTTGGTTTTCCTTGTTTGGTTTGTTGTTTCCGGTTTTCCCTAAGTGTTTATAAAACACATGTTGTTGCAAGGTTCTCCAAAAGTTCAGTTGTTGTTGCAAAGTTCTGTCTCTCATAACTACTTGACAGATCAATATCTAATGCCATTTGAATGCATACCTGCCACTCATGATAGGGGAGCTGTCCCATACCATAAGCCATAAATTTGCACCCAATTGGTATCCACATTGGTCTGTTTTCATCTTTTTCTGTTTCCCAAAAGTTTGATTTTTGTGCCTTTTATGACTCATTGCCCAATGGATACGACTAAGGCTACTGGTTTCCTATGTTTAGCAGACAAACATACAGCAGAAATCGCCAAAAATGTTACCCAAAATTTCATATTCTATGCAATTTTTTGTTTTATGAACATTATTTGTAGCAATCAAAGGGGTACATTGAATTTATTAAGGTTCATTTCATAATGATTAGGTAATACTTTCATAGATTACTTAGACTGAAGAGAAAAAGGAAAAAGTTCTTGCTCATATGAATTTACAAAAAAGATTACATCTTTGTTTATGTAACTAGTATTATACATCATGTGTTGAACATTAAAAGTGCTGAACATTAAAAGAAATTCTCACACAAGCCGTGAGTATAGCCTATTCTGTCTTTTATGAAAAGCAAAACAGAAAAGTAATGATGAAGATAGAAATATAAGAGGTCAAAGTAACCAGTCATTGCCTGGGGGTTGACTTGTTGAGAAGAGGGCTGAATCTTTGTGGTTGTCTTGTTGAGCTTTGTAGTCCTTGTTCCGAGCTCTTGCATGAATGAGAAGATAGACTTTTAGATCCAAAAGATCTAAGCAATGTCTGATTAACTAAACCCTTTACCTGTCTACCCTTATCATCAAAGCCCATTTTACTAGGCACAAAAGACAAGAAGAAAATCAGAATGTCTATTCAAGAGAAAAAAGGATTTTTATTGCTAACAAGTTTGTTGACTGTGCAGTTACAGGTATGAATCCCGACAAGTGGGATAAAATGAGGCTCCCACAAGGGTAGAGCTCAGCTCGTACGGATAGTATCCAAAATTAGGTTGTTGGTCCTCAGCTTGTTGAGTGTCCTCTATATTGTAGGAGGCTTATATCCATGCAAGCATAAGTGCAAGTTTTCCAAGCACAAATGATTGCATGGATAAAGCGTCCTAGCAATAGGTGATGACACTAGGGTCTCAACTGATGAAGTGTCCAGAGGTCCTGTAATACCAATTCAGAGGTTTAGTATTCAAAAGTAAAGATCATCTAATTTTGGTGCAACTATGAAAGGATAAAGGCATCATGCATAACAACAATTAGTTACATCAAACAAACAAGGTGTTTTCAGCCATGGTTGAAATGGGGCAACAATGGCTCAGTGTCATATAATCAAGAGCATCCTCTTATCACAGTCACTATATAGATCAATGCTATGAAGGGAAATAGTGTAGCCATACATCTTTGTCATGGATGAAAGACAAAGATTACTGAAATGGACAATATTCCAGAAGTAAACAGGAAGAAAGTATCAAAGAGACTATTTAAGAGACTGATTTGTTTAAATTTGAAACCTTATAGTTACTGGTAAATTCAGTATACTGTCTAAAGAGATTTATGCCAAGTAAAGTGTTAAAGGGACATATGTTGTCATATAAAACCTTTTTAAAAGATTAAGAAATGCAATAAAACAGTGACGACATAGTATCAACATCTCATGGAGGCATTAGTAAGAACATGTTAGGACTGCTGAATGCACCATTCACAGCATTAAAAGAGTAGTGAGTTCAACAACAGAAATGGACATGATAATAAGATCTATTGTGAGTGCCTTACGATGTGGAAAAAACATAACCAGCAATGCTCTGCTACAACAACACAACATACATTAAAATGCTGATTGTCTAAATCATAGAAGTACATGAATATCAATGTTTCAAAGGCGGTTTAAGAGAACAGCAGTAGGTACTGATGTTGCAGCATGAAGCAATGCAGTCCCCAAAATCAGAGCAAGGTTTCTACAATTTTAGTGCAAGAGGGTAAAAGCTAGTATATAGAGATAAATCTCTTCAAGGGAAGGTTTTCATGAATGGAAAGAAGGTATTAAGTTATAATTTATGCTTAAAAGAAAAGACATCTCATTCAGGAGCAATATTAGGAAATGATGTCAAAAGATATGGAAAATGACAATTTGAGCAAAGAACAACATCTTCTGTGAGTAAGCTCACATAGTTCACTACCATTCATGTCATAGCAACAATATATTCAGTGCCATGAAGGTCATATGTCAAACCAATGAATGAATGAGATCAACTTTCCTATGGAAGGCATTGCTGATTAGGACAAAAATCTGATACATATAATGCACAGATATCAAATTCAGAAAAAGCAGTTATGGGAAGTTTCTAAGTGAAAGATAGTTATAAATGAAGACAATGTCGACAGGTGTGATTGCAAAAGTAAAACATTTTGTAAGTGAAGCAGATAACTGTCGTTTCAAGTTGCAAAAATCAAATCAGCTATATTAGTTGTGTTTATTGCCTGGAGTCTCATATCAAATGCATGTTCGAAAGCTGTGGCGATATCGACATTGCATTAGCAAATAAAGTAAGACAAAGCCGTACAGGCTCAATACCCAGAAAGGAGAGATACATCCATCGATGGCGGCATCTTCATTAAAATGTAATTGTTGCAGCCACATGAGGAGATGTGAGACTCAAAGTCATGTTCCTTTTAAAAAAAGATGGAGATGCAACAAATGGAGTAATGCCGTATGAGAAAGAAGACCTTACAATGTCAAGAGAATCAGCCGTGGAAATGTTTTGAAGCGAGCAGAGAGCTTCAAGTATAAAGATCACAATGATATCAAGATACAGAGAAATAAAACCCTCTACAACCTTCAATGGCTTTGACTTCAACAATAAAAGCATGGGCTTAAACAAAATGAAACCCTCGAGTCATGTTTTTTTTTTTGGTTAGAATGCAGAGAAGCTTGCATGAAATTATTGCAGAGATGTCACGACAAGCCCAGAAAGCATTTTTGTTTCTTTCAAAAAATGTGTTAATTATGGATAGAAGTCCGCGGCCTGCATAGAAGACAAAGTGCAATTGTAAACCCTTAGAGAGACCCTAAGCATCGAATCTAGAGCTACAACTTGTGTCATTAACAAAATATCAAGAAGTTTTGAGCATCTACAGAAGTTCTTAAGCTGTCATCAGAGTTTTTAAACTAAATGGAAAAGAAGCATAGGAAGCTCGGGCATCCCAGAACGCAGAAAACGTGCTGTAAAATGTACATGGTTAGAATATATGATGTCGTCACGCACAAAAGGTTACAAAAAAAAAATGTTTTCATTCAAGTACAGCCACAGAAGGAGAAAGACACTCATAAGATCTTTTGTTCAACACTTTTCTCAGAATAGAGAGCTCGGGTCATATTATGCACTCACCAGTGAAGTCTAGCAAAAAATTTGTAGATGAAATGATAATGATGAGGTTCCAGAAAGTAGAAATATCTCCATCCATGGCGTCGGCTTAGAGTTCAAACCCTCGCTTTCGAAAAACATGGAATGATCAAATGATGCGTTATGTTTTAGAATTGGGCTTTATGTTGCTTAAACACAATGCATTGTTTTTTCAAGTCCGCTGCCAATGCCTTTTGATGGCATTTAAATACATATGTTATTATGGTACTTAATAATATAATAATATATTTCATTAATATATGATTATATTATTAAGTAAAATAATATTGTCTTTATTATTGTTTTCCATTAAGAAATCTTTGTAATTTAATAATTATTAAAATATTTAGAAGCAATCAATAATAATGAAAGGATGGAGAGATAAGGGTGTTTTTAATAGCTTTAAAGACTTCTTCTTGGAAGTTGTAACCATTTGGAGACATAAGGAGAGCATCTCAGAGCTTTTGAGCGAATTTAGGAGATGTTGGAGGGATTTTAGGAGTGTTTCCGAAATGAGACCTATTCTTGGGTTTTGAAGGGGCTTTATGAGCTAGTTGAGTTTTCTAAGGCTTGTTTTAAGGGCACTTATGGTTCCTTTATGGTTGTGGAGGCTTTTTCCAACCAGTTTTCCTTTTCCCATGGCTTCTAGACCCCTTTTTTGGTGCGTTTTTCTAGCATCCAACCCTTGGTGGTTGAGGATTTTGTACTTAGTGGTTTTTGGGGCTCTTTTGAGGAGTTAGTTCTAATTATGCAGAGGAGAATTTTGTGACAGTTTTATGTCCTTGAGGAGTTTTGCATGTGTCTATAACTCATATTTTGAAGCATAATATACAGTAGCTGAGTTTTGGAGCAAGATATTATCTGAGTTGTTTTAGTCTTCTTTTCCTTTTTTGCATATATGCGTGCATTATAAGTGATTGATAAAGGTGATTTTGTGAATGTTATCATTCCTTATTGTCTTGTCTTATTTAGGTCCCCATTTGCTAGAGTGTATGTTTGTTTGCAGGTTATAGTATGTGTCTATGCTTTTAAGGCTGTTAAGTGAGAATTTGTTTTCCTTAATAGTTTCATTCCAAACCCTACTATGAAATATTTATGCAATCCTATATAGGAAGTTTGTACTGACACTTAAGTAAGATAATACTGCACCAACACTTAGTTATTTAAGGTCATGATTCATAGCAGTTTGGTGTATCACCTAGAAAGATAGAAGTCTGCATTTTTGGGTTTATTTTAAGTTCTTTCCTACTTTTCTTTTGTTCCCCTTTTCCTTCCAGGATTTAGTTTAGTTTTAAGTTAAAATGGTGATTATCAAATAGGAACCGAGCTAGAATCCAAAGGTTTCATTTCAATTCTTGCATATCCCACATGCAGAAGTGAATCCCATGTTATGCCAAATTACTAGACTTTAGAGTTTAGCAGGGTGCAAAATTTGATGCATAACAGTTACCTTGACTGTACGACTTCATTTTCTCTTGTGCCATTATGGCACCGTTAGGTTTGTAGGGGTTGATCTTTCGGGTATACAACATCCAAGGTCTTACATACGGTCTTTGCATGCTCTGTACAACGTACGAGTCCAGGGCATAGAACAACATACAACTTAATCTGTATGGCTTAGTTTTTTTCATCTTGTATGGTGGTCTTCTTTGGCATGGTATGTGCATTCACTATACAATGTACGGACCCCATAAATAATTCTCTTGCAAGCAGTTTTAGCATTAGGTGTATGGATTGCTTAGCTTGGTATATGGGTCTTGCTGTCACCTTCCTTGTATGGTGTATGACCTTAGTTTTGCACACTTCAATTCACCATTCTGCCATATGGCATACAAAAGGCTTTAGCACAAAAGACAATTTTGATTTTGTCGTATGGTGTTTGGCAACTGGGCATTAGGTAGTCTATATGGGTGAGGGGTTTGGCACATCATGGAAGTTCCATTGCAGTAGTCTTGTAGTACCTTGGCAGGAGGACTTTGGCAGTAGTGTGGCGGTACCTTGGTAGGAGGAGTTTGGCAATAGCCTCGCAGTACCTTGGCAGGAGTTTGGTAGCAACACCACCATTAGCAGTTTCGCTAGTAGCACTGCTAGAGGTGGCAGTTTTGCCAATAGCACCACCAGAGGTGGTAGTTTTGCCAATAGCATCGTTAAAGGTGACAATTTTTCCATTAGCACCACCAAAGGTGGTATTTTCGCTAGCAGCACTGCTAGAGGTACCAATAGCCCCACTGGTAGCTTTGCAGTAGCACTACTAGAGGTACCATCATTGACAGTTCCACTAGCCTCAGAGTGGGAGGTAGTCGTGATCTTACCCTCTGACAAGTGACTAGTCAGTGATGGGAGAAGTGGTTCCACTGGCAATTCCTACCATGCTAGTTAAGGGCACTACAATGATCAATGATGCCATTAGTACGTTGATGCAAGAGCATCCTTGGGTAGATGGCAATCTTGCATGTTGGAGTGCTTTGACCTTAGTGTTGAAGAACTTGGTTGGTATGGTGTTGCTTGGTTGCAGTGTTGGCCGAAAGGCTCGGTCGCTGAAGGGTGGATGCTCGGTTGTTGAAGGGCTCGACACATACTGGTGCTCGGCTTCGGTGTTGCTCGACATGTGTTGGCCGAGGGGCTCGGCATCTTCTGGTGCTCGGCAGTTTTTGCTGATGCTCGGCAGTGTGGCTTGCTGACTTGTGTTTTTGCAGATCTGGGAGGCCGACTTGGTGCTATTACCAATTTTTGCATCACGCTAAAATTGGCAAAGCTTAGACAACATTGGTGAAAGGTGCTTTTTGGTACATTTTAATTTTGGAGCATTCATGATTAATTACTTTATGCTGAAAGGGAGAATACAGAAAAAGAGAACATTTCTTTAAATGTGTAGATGCATTTTTCAAGTAAAATATAAATGTATTTGCAATCAAGAGTTCTTTCTTCATTTGCAAAGGAATATACAGAATGGGTCCCACACAAGCCATGGGAAAGCTCTTAAAAACAATGTAGGAAATAAGAAAGAGCATGCATATGTACATAAGTCAAGAAAAAGATAGGGTTGGTTCCATTATTGCCTGGATGGAATGATGGACGATGTTGTTGAGTGTCCTTGGTTGGCTAGTTGAAGAGGGCCCACATCCTGGAAGTGCCTGCAAAATATGGAAGAGAGGGTGCTAGTCTAAAATAGACTAAGCAATGATGAAATTAACACCTATCTCTAAGCATGATAGCAATACAGTTACATATTCAAAATGGTGCATGAAAGAACACATGTTTTTATTAATAAGTTGTTCAATGTGCAGATACAGGTATGGAGACCAAGTAGGTTGTCGAAGGGACACATATATTACAAGTGTGAAACTTTCCAACTGAAGTCATGTAGAGGCGAAGATTAATTAAGGAGGCTGTAGAGGGGGCATACATACATTATAGGTATGGGACCTTCCGGCTGAATTAATGAAGCTGTAGAAGATTGGCTGTTGAAGGGACTTGACAAATTGTCATGAAACCTTTCAGCCTAATAAAACAATTATTTTTGCTATTCGAGGTTTTTGTCGTAATAGAACAAGATTGCTACATAAGTTTATCATGTTCTATATATATATGCATGTTCATGTCAAAGTGAAGCATAATTTTCAGTTTCTATGGAGCAATCAACAGTCATATGAATCCATTCAGCACCATGAAGGCAGTGTTTGTTACTGGTATGTATTGTTTCAGTCACTTTCATAGCATCAAATCAGAAATCTAATGTATTATGAGAATGACAAAACATCTTATTGGTTTCGAATAAAAAGTGCTGTCATAAAATGTAAAAATCAGCAAGCTCCAGTTTATAAAAGAGAAAAGAAAAAAAGAGAACTGAAGTCATTCAAGTAATGTGTAACATAAAGAGAAATGCCCAAGACGACAATGTCATTATAACAGCAAAGAGAAGCAATTCATGATCAATATTACACCATGTGTGTCAAGGCCTAAAAAGAAGGTGATAAGATTCAGCAAGTGACAACCAAAGGCTTCCAAGAGAGAGCAGCTATACAGAGACTGATTAAATCAGCAATCACAGATAAGAGTACATCTTTTAACTTTGTTACAAAAGTTGAAATTCAGAGTTGCAAAAAAGATATGACAGTGAGCATGTAAAATAAAATGTAAAAGACACTGTTATCATGAGTACAGCAGTGGCAGTAAAGGAAGATACATTCATTGTACCGTAGCTGTAATGACAGTAATAATGAGGCCATGTTTTGTATGTTGTATGAATGCCCTGTTCAACAATATGCAGGACAATGGAGCAACAATGAGTCAAAGTTTCAGCCATCATTTCTCTACCATGTCTATAACTCAAAAGTCAAATCAGTTTGAATAATAAGAATGTGCCATGACAATATGCCAAGTTGGAAAGAATAAATCAGTGGATGAGAACATTTTTTTGCATCTTAGAGTATTGTTGTGCGGTTTTCACACCATCGCCCCATTGTAAATGGGGACCCCCTCTTTTGCAAGCAGTAGGAGTAGTGGTCTTAGGTAGTCTTTGTTGGCGACAGTTTTCAAGCCCCTTGGTCCGGCGAGTGAAGTTTCGAGAGTTGGTTTTGGGCAATTTTGGCCTACTGAGAAGTCAAGTCTGTCTGGAACATGGGCAAGAGTTGTGCTAAATATTTCGGGAATATGGGATAAAACCAAAGGATTCGTGATGAAACAAGTCTAAACCCTCTGAGAATCCTTGTTCCAGCTTCAATTCGATCTTAGAAAGTCGAAATAGATTGTGGGAGGTAGCTTTGTTGAAGGCGTGCTGAATCCTGAAATTTGGCTAAGTCCTGAAATATTTTAAA
>MU225084.1:1407027-1424573 GCA_018584345.1 Thuja plicata | reverse complement strand
ATGTGTCTTTTTGACATATTCTGGATATGGATTGCAAGGCAGGACTCTTTTATGAGTCACCAGAGTCTTTTTAGGAGCTGTTATGATCAAAGTGGAGTTGTCACTTGAAGTCATTTGACAGACAGGTTTTTTGAGAGTCTAGACCTCTTGGGTGGCATTTTTGAGGCCCTTTTTGTAGGGATTTTGTTCACATCCGACCCCTGCTTTTCAGGAGTTTAGTTGTGAGTTTTTCCTTTATATTGGATCTCTTTTGTCTTTTCAAGGGATCAGATTTTGGAGAGAGGGCAGAGCCTTTACATTTTGGTGAATTGTGCTTATTTCTTTCTTGCTGTATCAGAGGACTTGGTTGTGGAGAAGCCTTTCAGAGCTTAATACATTGGAGGTTGACCTTCTTCTATTGTTTATCAGGTGTGATTGATGTTATTTCTTTTTGTGTTCTTTTAAGGAGCCTTAAGATTAAATGTCTCAGTTCTGAACATATCTTGCATAGGTTATATGTTGTGTTTATCAAAGTTTTACTGAATGTGATTCAATCCTTTCAGTTTCAGCTAATAGAAACCTCCATATGAAACATTTTTATGCATGTAGTTATCATTAGAAGCTGTGATCAAAAGAAATGTTATAGATTCTGTAATTGTGTTATCAGAACATCAAGTCCTCCATCTTTCTTTGGTGTATCACCTCCGTTTAAACAGTTTTAGAAAAAAGAAAAGTTTTCATTAAAAGTCTTTCTATCTCTTTTCCTATCATTTATAAGTCTTTAGGTAGCATAGGTGATCCATCTTTTGAAAAACTCAATAGGAACCGGCCTAGACCCCGGAGGTTCAGTCACCCACATAGTTCACCCACAAACTGGTGATTGTTCCCATGTTATCCAGAATTTTCTAAGTGTGATGCACTTATTGTTAGGGTGCAAATTCTGGTAGTTAACAGTTTTGGCACGCCCGGTGGGACCTTTGATCAGTTTTAGAAGTTGCGTGCTGTTTTGATACACAAACAGCAAAGTGTTACTAACTGAAGGGACAAGTTTTTGTGTATCTGGCGACTCTGTTATCAAAAGACCAGTATTATAAAGTTTTATGAGAAAAGTTCAGACCAGGAGTTCCAATTCTTTTGAATATTTACAGTTGGAGACTCCAAAAAGGCGTGGTAGAACTCTTACCAGGACAAAGCTAGCCAAAAGGATACAATTTTCAGTTCCTGACATTCAAGTTGACAGAAGAAGAAATCAGTCAGGTGAAGGAAATACCAGGCATAGTTCACCCACAAACTGGTGATTGTTCCCATGTTATCCAGAATTTTCTAAGTGTGATGCACTTATTGTTAGGGTGCAAATTCTGGTAGTTAACAAAAGGATTATACCGAGGAGTTCTATAAGTTGACTATTCGGTCTAGTCATAGAGAACTTTCCAAGGAGAAGGTAGCTTGGTATGTTAATGGTTTGAGATTCAATATTCGGGATGAGATTGGTATGCTGAAGATTGATTCGGTTGAGGATGCTTATCTGTATGCTCTGAAGGCAGAAGAAAAGTTGAAAAGAAAATATCAAGGTGGATCTAGAGGGAAGGAGAAACAGGATCCCTCGGTCAAGGGTAAGCCGACTGTTGAAGATGAACCAAAACCTGTTGAGCCGAGGAAAAGGACAGGTAAGGTTAGCTTTAAGGGTAATTCTTTTCGTTGTTGTGAAGGACATAGAGCTTTTGAATGTTCCCAGAAGACTGGTGACTGAAGAGTTGTTGTGGTAAATGAGGCTGAAGACTTGGTAAATGAACCTGAACAAGGAGGAGACAGTTTGTTGGCTCGACAAGTACTGTTTGGTAAGAAGGCACTGAAAACTTGTCAAAGGAGTAATCTGTTCAGGACTTGTTGTAAGTCTGCTGGTAAACTCTGCAATGTGATTGTGGATGGTGGTAGTACTGATAACCTTGTAGTTGAGGAGATGGCTCATAAACTTGGTTTGAAGAGAGAGACATCCTAGTCCTTATTGGATTGGTTGGTTGCAAGATGTACATGCTTTGGAAGTAAGGGAACAATGTCTTGTTGACTTTCAGATTGGCCAGTATAAGGATCAAGTGTTGTGTGATATTGTGGACATGAGTAGTTGTCACATATTGCTTGGTAGACCTTGGCAGTATGATTGCAGGGCTGTGCATGATTGTGTCAAGAATGTGTTTTCTGTTGAGAAGGATGGCAGGAAGTTTTCACTGATGCCTTTGCAAAATGAAGAACTTGGTAGGAGGAACCTGAGCTTTGGGAGCCGAGTTGAGTTGAAGGATTCTGAAAGGGTTGGAGATCAGTATGGAGAATAGACCTATGGATTGTCAAGGAAAGACTTGAGGAGGCAAAGAACGAAGAAGTGGATCCAGAGTAAGAGTGTTGAAGACTTAGAGGACATGTATGTGAAGAACTAGTTCCGGGTTTATGTGTTGAATCCCGTAAGATGTTCTTCCAGCCTTTAAGAACATCTTTTCGCACCTGGGGTGTCTGATGTAGGAGCATCCTGGAGTAGATGGCAATCCTGCATGTTGGAGTGCTTTGACCTTAGTGTTGAAGAACTCGGTTGGTATGGTGTTGCTCGGTTGTAGTGTTGGCCGAGAGACTTGGTCGCTGAAGGGCTCAGCACATACTGGTGCTCAGCTTCGGTGTTGCTCGACATGTGTTGGCCGAGTAGCTCGGCATCTTCTGGTGCTCGGTAGTTTTTGCTGATGCTCGGCAGTGTGGCTTGTCGACTTGTGTTCTTGCGGATTTGGGAGGCCAACTTGGTGCATTTAATTTGTGTAGCATGTGATCGTGATGAGGATTGATTGTGGGGATGTGTGTGTACCTATTTGGGTCTTGGATCGTTATCCTATGTGCATTTATTATCTGTTGCAAGCTGACTTGTGGTTTGAATATGTAATTAATGTGAGGGTTTATTTTATTTGTAATTTACTAGGCCGACTTGTGGCTTAGTTGGGTATAAGTAGAGGGTCTTGTGGAGTCTTGGTGGGGGACAAGCGTGGGGATAAGCGTGGAGTAGTAGCGATTCAAGTTTGGAATATGGAGCTGTGAATCTGTGAGCAGAGCTAGGGCAGAGGCTTAGGAACAAGGAGATTGCTTGGAGGCCTGTGTGCACAAATTTAGATCTTGTTGGATGTTTCTATCAGATTTCTGTAGCCTATTATTGCAGATTTGACTTGCTAGGGTTGGGTTTGAGTTGGATCTTGAGGGATCTTGTTGAATTACTGTTGTAATTGGCCGTAACCGGGAAGGCCTTACAGCCCGACATGTTGCAATAAATTGGATATTGGTTCCTATCTTTGTTATTGTTGTGTTGTTTTGGCTGCAAGGTTTGGACTATCCATTCTTGGATCCTCTGTATCTTGGCACTGCATCATACGTTGTAGCTGGGAATTCCATTGGAGTCCTTGCCAGTTGAATCTCCTGGTTTACTTCTGGAAGTTATTGGGGCACTGGGCTAGAAGTCACTGCCAAACCCACGTCGAGGGCTACTGCCAGAGTTGACACTTGAGCCAACATAGCTAGTTTCACATCCAACGAAAGTAGATGGGTCATCATCATATGATTGGGAGGAGATTGTTGTACTCAGGCCGATCTAAACCTCATGACTTGTAGGTATAGTCCAGAGGTGCATCCATCAGTTGGAGGACATGGCCACTTTTATGGGCAGAGTGGGGAAATTGGCAAGAAACTTGGATATTGACGATGACTCGCTAGTGGCACACATGATAGACTAAATCTTGGCATTTATGTAGGTTGAGTGTCAGTGTGAATGTTTCATCTTGAGAGGTTGGTCGAGGGTGGAAATACTAGAGATGATGGAGGCATGGTGTCCTCCATAGCCTCAAGTAGGAGGTTGCCACAGTTGGATACTCCGAGCACTCCATGGCATGGAGTTGTGCTTCAGAGACTTATTTTTGCGGTATAACTGGCTAGCAGTTGTTGATGAATAGATTGTACTAAAGGAGAGGGTCATCCGTGTCATGAGTCATTTCTAACCTATGTATAAATGTATTTTAACATATATGTATATAACTTGATTAAATTATGAATTGTTCATAAATGTGTCTATTTCCTATAGTTTATCATATAGTTCTTTCATGTTTAAATTATAATATGTAACAATAAATATTAATGATAATATCAATAATGTTTAAATAATAATAAGTATTAATAATAATTGATAAGTATTAACGATAATAATAATATTTATAATTACTAATAATATTAATCATGTTTAAATAATAATATGTAACAATAATAATTCTACATTACCGATGACTAATATTAGTCATCAGGGAAGATAAAAACAATCAGCGATGAAACTAATCGCTGGGAAGAACTCACGGGAGGATGAAGGGGAGGCGCAATAAGGATCTTATGCAAACGTAAGGAAAGAGAGTACTAACGTTCTGGTCTAAATCCATCAAACAGCCAGAGGGAGTAAACAGAAACTATAAGAAGGGACGTCAAGCAAGGGAAGGTAAGTATCTTCACGTTGTTCCTGTGTTTATTATTCTCAGGTCATTCTGAACACTCATCCTACAGCAGTTTTATATATATATATATATATATATCAAAATCAAATTATAATTCTGGACCATAGTTAGCATATTCAATAACTAATGAAGATAGTCCAGCACTAATAAATACAAACAATTAAGGGTCATAATCATCATTATTACTGTCATACTTACTGCTGTTATAATTCTGCAATAGTTTCCTTCAACTAGCACCATTGTTCCTCTACAATTTGCATACGGTATAGGAATGGAATTAATAAGGAAAGTAGATTTTAGGATTTCATTCTTAATCACAATTAAGATCCAATAATGAATTATTTATGTTCATACACCTCATCATAGTTGGAAGAAGGAAGAGTAGGTAAGAGGGCATAAGGCTGATCTCTAAGTGAAAGCTAAGAGGGACAAGTTTCACTCTTGGGCTTAGACTAATTGAGCTAAGGACCTCACTACCAATTCCTTACATTTCTTTGTGATGAGTTAATATGTAAAGGTTGACGCATGATTAGGGGAGACAAGCACCTACTAAGTAGGCCATCATGAGTGGAACTTTGACCAAGAGGGCCAAAGTTCTGCCCTTAGGCTAGTGAAGTCTCTGTTACCGGTTTTTGGTACCAAGCTTAGTCAAGCATAAGCAGTCATGTTTTAAAATGGATTGAAGTACATTTTGTTTCTGCGAGATAACATTCATATACAGAAAGAAAAAAAAAGCTAAAGATTACATTGTTTCATCACATCATGCTGATGGTTGTTATACAAAAGTGCATAAACATTTGGAAGGAAAAGTAATCTTTATTGATAATATAAATGAACCATGTCTCACACAAGCCATGAGACTAACCATTTTATGCACATGAAAAGAATTTTGTACATTTGAGATGCAGAAATAAATGAGGCATGAAGTATAGGGTGACTCGCCATTGCCTAATGATGAGTCTTTGTTGATTTGTTGTATCTTTCCAAGCTTTTTTGCTTTCTTTACGTCTATTTCCCGGTGCCCAACTTTGCATCCCTACTGCTCCTAAAAGAGTCTTGAATATGAGAAAATAGATGACGTTAGATCTAATAGTGACATGTCATCTTACACTGCATACAATCGCATTTACAAACATACAATATGCTCCACATATGCATAATAACAGCTAGTTATCACGGAAATTTGAGAAAGACAAGAATTATCAGCAAGATTCATATACATTTGCTTTTCTAACTTGTTGCTTAATGTGCAGACATAGGTAAAGATCTTGTTGCTAATTTCTTCATTTTAAAATTTCAGCATGTGGAAAAAATTGGGCTCCGACGAGAGTAGAGCTCAGCATGCTATTGAGTGACACAATCGTGCTACAGAAATGAAAGAAAAGAGATAGAACATCAAATATTGTTAGTGGATGCAACCAAAATTTTGGATGGTGAATTTGAAAAGAAACTAATAAGAATCCAAACAGTGTTAATTTGCAATTTCACTATTTTCTGATTTTTGCTTGGTATAGTCACTTTGCACACATGGCACAGCTCTGTATGGACACATGAATGCACGAGACTATACTCAAAAGAAAGGTCTCTAAGTCTACTTTAATATAAATCAAGTTTGAGTCATTTTCATGCAGAAAGGAAGGAGTTATGTCCGTTTTAGTAACAACACCCTGTTCAGAAATGTTTTCCAGAATTGGCAGCCAAAGAAAATAGGGGTACAACTACATATGGACTAGTACGACCCTATAAATTTGTGAGGAGTAAGATATTGATGTTACGAACAAACTTTATTCTTTCCAGAAAATTTCATTTTGTTGTTTAAATGGTCAAATATTTCATTTTCTGGAAACTGCCGTATGCCACACGAAAGTGCAGTGTTGTGAACAATAGATAAATATAAAAGAAATCACCCACTTTCATGAAGTGGGCAGTATAACACCATGTAGTGAATAGGTATATCAAGGGTAAATGGACAACATACAAAAGGGAAATGACATTCATATAAATATGGTCATGTGCATAATCGCAAGGAGCGACAGTCATGTCACCATTAAGGTTTGTCAGTGGAGAAACCAGACAATGATATATAGTGGTTCCAAGAACATAATTGATAATGATCAGCATGCTGTTTGGAATGTAAAATACAGTCAAAGTAATGTACATGAACCTTCATATGTAGCATGAAGGAGAAACATCAAAGAATGTTAAAGATGCAATACGGACTGTCATTATGCCATGAGATAACTGGGACAGCATTGGGTGATGTATAAACAGAGATATGTAGTTTGCTGGTTATCCCATCAAAACAATGCTGTTACAAATTATCAAAAGGCAGCAGATATATAGGAAAACATTCATTGAAGAAACAACTATGGAGATAAAAGGCTAGGTTCTTCAAAACCGAAATAACAATCTTGATACAGATTGCTGATTTTACCGTATATTCATTTCCAAACAAGACTATCATGGAGTAGGTAAATCTGATGTTTAAAAGCATTATGAGCAGCAAAGAATGCATCATCATTACGAGTTACTTTTTAAGCACTACAAGAGATGTTGATATACAATGGCAAATATAGACATAAGGAAGATTTACAGACCAAGCCAATTCAGTAAAGTAACAATACATCCTAGTCCATAGAAGCATCAAAGAAGCAATAAATAATGACTGATGCAACTATAAAGAGCATTTGGATCAATGATGTACATGCATGATGATAGCCCAGGTCAAGGTTCAGTCATCAAACTTTATAGCAGCACTGTCAATGACAGTCACAAGGTTTGGAAAGTTAACTTTTTCTTCTTTAATGCAAATATCAGATTTGATATCTAAATGCAATAAGAACATCAAGTTTCCTGTTATGAAGGATAGTATTTTTTTATTTTTTTTACACCAAGTACATTGACATTGTTCTGTACAACATAGTCATCAAGATTGCATTCATTCAACATGTTTAAGGTGTCAAATCCTAAGAAAGGGTGCCATTGTTGGTGCATGGACAGTCCTAATATGCTGACAAATAGTGTTTTATATACCCAAAAAAGGAAAATGTTTTAAACATTAACTTCAATCGGTGAGGAGTTGTACCATAGATATTATGGTGATAAGTGTTGTGAATTCAAGATTATGATCTATCTAATGCTTCAAGACAGCAAGTACAATTGACACCATAAAATTAAATAATAAAAACCATCTACAAGTTGAGTACCAGATATAGTCATGGAGATCAGAAGCTGGGAGCAAAGTAATGACCAGCTTTGTCATACAAAGATCATAGCAACCAAGTGACAAAGAGACAACAAGAACATGTAATGGTGCTGGTTAAACCAATTAGTACAAAGCATAATCATAGGACAGATTGCAAAGAACAAGTGACAGTCATCTACAGCCACAGGTAGCCCAATGAAAGCACAAGACAATAGTAACAAGAATGTATAAAGCCATGGCTGTCATCAGAAATATCAAATATATACAGAGCTAGAAGGAAGAGAAGAAAAGGAGAGGCCTCTCATATCAACGTATATGAGAAAATGGTACAGAGATAGTTCAAGTTTCATAACAGTGGTTTGTCATAGTGCGGATTCAATACATATGCATATGCTGAGAGCAGTGAGGTTCATCAGTTACAAGGAAAGTGAGCTATCTATAAAGCCGCGGCCAGAGAGTTTTCCAGACATCATTTAATGGTGCACAGAGAGTGTAAACACTCAATTTGAGGAATGGAGTAAGATATTCAAAAAGAAAATCTCCCAGTATTTTGCAAAATACACAGGAATTAACAGCAAGTTTCAATTGAGAAGTGCCAGATACAATAAATTCCATTATCATTAATAGCCCGAATACAAGAGGGACTTCATGAAATCATGTTAAAATATTCATGGCATTTGTATGGAGCTTCAAGTACAGCGACTTACCTCAGGAGGCCGCGGCCTGTGAGAGCAATCAAAAGGCAAAGCTCCAGTTTCAAGCTCTGCAGAGAGGGTTGCAGCAAAATCTTCACAACAAAACTCCAGTTTCAAGCAGAGAAAATCCTGTTCAAACCCTCATGGCGGTGCCCAGGCAGAGCTCACGCAAAGATGAAGACAAAATAAAAAATGTAGTTTTAGGGTTGCATACCCTATATCCTCATATAACGACTTCCGTTCCAACTATGGGGATATTTTAAAAATAGACAAATTAGGCACTCTTTTCGAGGAAACACATCTGGACAGATCAGCAAATTTGGTGATCAACATCCATTGCTGCAGAGCAGATTTAAAGAAGCAGCTTCAAAAGACTTAATGCACCCGCACCCCTTCTCGGGTGGGGCCTGTCTTTTGTCTCGTGGGTCCCTTAGGCTGCTTTGGCCTTGTGGACGTCATTAAAATCTTTCATTCATTCATTCATTCATCGCCAAGTGAAAAGGCTTTTTTTCCTTTTAATTTTTATCAAAAAACTCATGATCTAATGCACCGTGGGATTAATGAATGGGACTTTAAAAATTGTTTTATAACGTAACGATATTTTATAAAGTAGTGTTTTATTAAATATTATATATGTTATAAAACAATCATATTGGCCATATTATAAAGAGTTTTCAGATATGGAAAATAAGCTTTCAAAAGTAAAATAAATATTTTTATTTTTGTACCAAATAATAATATTATTAAATAAGTTTATAATTTTATTACTTTAATAAACTTAAATATATTAATAATATTATAAAGTGATGTTATTGTCACTTAATAAATATTATTAATATAGTCAGCATTTATTAAAATAATAAAATTATAAATCATTTAGTAAATTAATAAAGGTACAAAAAAGATATTTATCTCACTTTTGAAAGTCAGAGATATTTTGACAAATTTATGGCAAAGCCTTAAAGTCAAGGTGCAATTATGAAGGTCTGAAGGAAGTTATTGCTTTTTAGTAGCTCTTTATGAGTGTTTTGAGGGATAAGAGTGCATTAATGAAGGTTATTTGTAAGGATATTATTTTGACATGACTTTTGGGTCATTAGGATGTCATTTTACAGCTGTTTGAGGGGCTCAATGAAGGCCTTGTAGGCTAAATCCGACCCAGAAGTTATTGCTTGCATTTATGATGCAGTTGGATGGAAAAATGCATAAGTATGAGCTAAAGACTCATTGTTAAGGAGTTTTTTTCCTTTGGCTTATTGTTTTGGAACTGTTCTTCTAAGTTCTTAACAAAAACAAAGAGATTTTGTAACCCACTTTCAGAGATATACCAGTTGATGACACCTTTTTACAGTGATACATAGCTTGTGCCTTACCATTTTTGTTATTACTGTGTACTTGTTGATTCAGATTTTTGTGATGTCCTTTATCCTTAAACCTATATTACATACTAGTGCCTTTATGCAGGATTTTCTCATACTTTCTTTGCAATTGTGAGTTGTGTTTAATCAGTTTCCAGATTGTGAGAGATTCTTTTTCTCCTTTTTAGAGACTATTATTATTGGCCTTCTTACAAATTGATTATGCTGAAATTGTGAATTAGTGGGACTGTGTAAAGAAGTTTATTTTGCCTTTACTTGTGGGTGAACCCACAATAGTGGGTTACACTTTTTCGGAGGAAGAAATTCTTCACAAAATCCGCGACGTTAGAAATTTAGTCGGTTACTTTCAATAGAAAGTACCCGATTATTTCGATTGAAACATTCTTATTTTCGATCGAAACTACCTTTTTTGCCTAGTTTCGATCGAAACTAACCAGTGAAGATTTTGGTGGGTTTCAACCCATGCCGACATTAAACTAAGAAAGTACTTTCGATCGAAACTAATTAGTTTCGATCGAAAGTCTCTGAATAGAGGCCATTTCCAAAGGCTAACAAAAATCTGCAATTTTCATGGCTTCGGGGCTCAAGCACTTTGCTCAAATGGATTAATATGGAGATGTCCTTTTGCATCGCACAAGTGCTCTGAACTAGCTTTCTAATGAATATAGATATGACAATTTGAATTCATTAGGTCTTTTTTTGTGACGTGCATCAAATGTAGGTTTTTTATCGAAAATAAACCTCCAAGTTTGACGTTCAATGAAAAATAGTAGAAAAAAGAAAAAATAAATTGAAAAATAACAGTGCCCACCGGCTTCGAGTCTACTTTCTATCAAAATAAAAAATATGAATTTTGATAAATACACAAGTTATAAGCTATGCAGTCAGGGTATGTCAAAATTACGGTTTACGCTACTTCAAACGTTCATAAAATATGCAATAATCATGATAATATCGTCAAACCAATTGCATGCCCTCCGTATGGATGTTACGAAACCAAATTCGAAAGAAGCACATTGATATCTATTTTAGAAAAAAAGTTATGCCCTATGAAGTCAATGTAACTTTTTGAAAATGACGTTTTCAGCAACATAGCAGTTTTAGTGGGAGAAAAAAAAACTTAAGATCAATTCAAAAAAAAATTAAAAATATATATTTAGAATCTAGATAGAAAATCCTAAAAGACTGTAGTTTACTTCATCTTCAAATTTCAAACGGTTTAACAACAATATGCATCCGAATTTGAAAGTTTCTTTCAAAATGTAGACTTCACTGTCCGTTTACGCAAAAAAGTGTAACCCACTATTGTGGGATCACCCTTGTGTGTCTGTTATGTGTGTAGATCTCAGATTTCCGTTTTTTGGTGCATCACCCTTTAAGAATTAGATTTTATTTCTATTCATCCTTCTACCTCTTTCCTCTAGCAAAAGGTTAAATTTTAAGTGGTTTCACGTGAGTTACCAGATAGGAAGCCGACCTTCATCCGGAGATTCATTCTAGCTATAGGTTACCCACAACCTTGGTTTGTTTCCATGTTCCTCAAAATTGGTCAAGTAGTCTTGGCAACTTGATCAGGGTGCATTTTTGAGTGATAACAGTCTCCTTGGTCAATCCTAACATGTCCTATCCTATTGGTATCAAAACTATTCGGAACATAGATATTGTTCTCTATGTTCCATAATTATATACATACGAAGAAACACTTCTAAGTAATATTTCTAACTCTGATTATCATAACTGTGTTAAACATGATCTGAATAAGATAATATAGGAAGGGAACATGACAACTCACCAGGCTAAATAGGATTAGAAGGCCTTGGATAAGCAAGCAGAGATATTCAGGGCATAGTTGAGCTAGGAGCATTGTTGCGTCACATCCTTGGAGAAGACTGTGGCAGAGTAGCAAGAGCATTTAGCCAAGAAGGAATTGAAGTTAGCTGAATAGACCTCCCAGTTGGCATCAAAGGACGAGGGTTTGAGGGAAAAAGACCATGAGTTGGAGAAGACAAAGAAGCAGATGATGGAAGCGGCACACATGGTGAAAGCGTCTTGGGATGGAAGTTGGTGGAAAACCAACGCCTCCAGTGTCTACAACAGCAACAATCTCAGATAACTACCCCGGCCTCTTCTCTGCTTTCAGGGACGTCTTCTCATCCCTCTCAATAGTTTGATTTCATTTTGTTTTGTTTGAGCCCCATTTTGTTCAGTCATTTGCAATATGACTTCATTTTTTTTTTCGGGGGGGTGGGGGGGCATATGTACCCGACAGTGATGCCAAGTGTTCATAAATATATATGCTATAGCCAAAGTATTAATTATGTAAATAATAGTCGGCTCATGTGATGTTGTCATTTGTTCCCGATGGGTAGTTTTTGGGAGTTGGCGGTTGCCAATCTTAACCAATAGTTGAGTAGTATATATGGTACCCATTTTGTGCATTAGAAACTAGATCTGATTTTGTATACATTGCATAGTAATAAATGACATATCTTTCTAAGACTATAGTGTTGACATTATTATGTTCAACTACTTTATGTTATGATCTGCAAATGATCTCTGTTTACCCCGCATAGTGCTTAGGAAGTTCTGTAGCTCCCTATGGGAGTAAAAAGTGCATTTAGTTGATACCACTAATCTAGGGTTCATGAAGAAACTCATTGGACAAGCTCAAACAAATTTAATGAGGTTATATGCAGAAGTGGTTTAAAGGTCAAAGATATGTAGAGTGCAAATGAACAAGGAAAGCAGAGAAGACAATTGATAACATGTGTAGAAGTTAGAACTAGAATAGCAAAGTTATATACAGTATTTGTGAGACTAGATCTCTCATCTCCAACTAACTACAAAGAATGATAATGTACAATAATATACAGAGGAAAGGGAAATGAAGCATTAGTTGAACTGAACTGTTTCTTATCTACTTCACAACCATTCGCAATTGCTGAAAATGTGTTAGGATTCATAGTTTGACATGTGGGTGCTGAACATGATGACAAACCTATTGATGAGAACACAAGGGATGTCAAGCAATGCCTATTAATTGTGGCATGATTTAGTGACCCAGATGCTCCTGGATAATTTTGTGGAAACTCCATGTTCAAGTTTGCTTGACATAGATTAGTATTGTGATGCATGACCTCCTAGGAAAATCTAGTTCCCAAGTGCAAGTCCTGACATTATTTATTGATGTTACATGACATTTCATTTTGCTGGTTTTAATCCCAATTCTTCACCTTTGTGAGCATAAAATGGTAGGCCTGGAAGCTGGCCGTATTGCTGATGAGTAGGCCTTGGTTTTTGTTTTTCAAATATAAAATAAATGCTTGTAGTTTGCAGTTTGTGGATTTTTAAAAATCTTAATGATTTTAAATAAATTATCACTGTAATCATATTCCTGTGATAAAATTTGTATAATTTCAAATTTATTCTTTTTCCTTTTGGCTGAACTGAACTGGCACTTACTCCTTGAAAGGTTTTTGCAGCTTGTCATCTGGGGCATAATACCTTCTTTAAGGAGGTCAAATGCTGATCATACCAAGAATAACCTGGCAGTGGCTTTGGTTGTCCTTTTCCAGTATTTTGCCAGGTTATATTTGATCTTCCCTGTGACATCTGAAATTGTCAGAACTAGTGGAGTTGTTATCAAGACTGGTTGGGCTGGAGCTGCATACAACTTATTGCTTTACATTCTAACTAGCCATGTAAGTTCTTTCACATTTTCTAAAATGGTTGGGATGACGCTGACGCAAGATTTTGTTTTGTTTTGACAAAAACGATGTGGTAATTCTTATATGATTTTAAGCTTTCCTAGTGCATTCATGGGTCTTTATTCTCAGGATTGTGTTACACTATTTTCTCTGTGTCATCTGAAAAGAAGGTTGTTATATATCATCCGTTAAAAAAATTGTTACATGTCTAAAAAGTTGGACCCATACATTATATATTATAGGAGGATTGTTAAGTCCTTATTTGTGCTATATTGATACTCAGGTAATAGGCGCTGCATGGTATCTGCTCGCTATTGAACGTCAAAACACATGTTGGCAGACCGAGTGTAGAAATGACAGTACATCAAAGTGCCAGCTTGACTTTTTAGATTGTGGCAGCTTGAGTAGTAGTTTGAGTTCTGATCGTGAACAATGGATGAGAGTTACATTGGTATTAAATAATTGTGATGCAAGTAATTCAAGCATCAATTTTCACTTTGGTATTTTTGCGACAGCTTGGACATCTGGGATCCCCTCTTCAAAATTCATTGAAAAGTATTTCTACGGCATATGGTGGGGTTTGTTGAATTTGAGGTAAACTTTATTAAATCATTTTTGGGATGTTAAACTGTACAGGATACTGACAGTTAAGAGAGAGACACTTAGAATAATATTAGATAAGAGTCCAAATTTACCAATTTTTAGAGTGCTTGCTGTTGTAGTCTGTTCTACACATCGCAGTAAAATTATTCAATGTGTAAAGGTATGCAGGCAAAGCAGCTGGCGGAAACAAGAAAAATATCTACCCTAACTCCAAAGATATCATTTTCATTAGCATGTATGGAAAATTTTGCAAGAAACTCTTAGAATTCCTGCCATTACATTTTCTTCAACTCTTAACATACCCTATATGAAACTTTACATGTGCACAACAGCCCACTCCTAAAATCTACAGTTGTTTTTACTAATTGGTAAAAGAGAGTATGTTCTATATCAAATGTATAGGATTCACTGAACATGGAATAACCTGCTGTAGCCAAAAGCTAAGTGAACAGTATTATAATCAGTTTTAGATGCAAGAATTATATTTTACCTTAAAAGCTATGTTGCCAGTTCAGGTTTGGGTTTGACGGTTTGCCATTTTTTTCCCTAGATTCAATATGGTTTGATTTTGGCCAAAGCTATTTAACTAGCTTGGCTTATGAAGAAAAGATTGTCTATAGCATTGAGTCCTTTGCCATGAATACTTGAGCTAGATGCTTGGTAAAAAGTATCACTTGCAAGCACATGAAGAGTTGGAGCAATAGGCGTCCTTGATGGATGGACTGGAAAAGTCCAAATGGCTTGAATTACTGACCATTAATAGAATACAGGCTGAGTGATAAATAAACAACATCTGCATAGATTGAATAAGATGAACCAAACCCAATCACTTGAAGCGTGGCAAGAATAAAAGGCTACTTTTTGGAATCGTAAGCCTTGACAAAATCGATTTTGATAAAAATGGCAGATTATGTTACCTATGATAAATCTGAATTTGATGAAATCAATTTGTTTAAGGTAGACAAGCTAAGCAAGAAGAGGCCCAAGTGGCTAAAGCTTTTACAATAATGACATTCAACAAAGTGATAAGCTGCTAGTTGCAAATTTATTTAGGGTCTTCAGTTTTAGCTATAAATTTTCTATTCCCTTTGCTAATTAAATTTACTGGGGATTCAGAATCAAAGGCCTCGAGATAGACTTTAAGAAGATCATCATCACCCACTATTTCTGCGGTCTCTGTTTAAATTCATAGGGAAATCCATCCAAACTTTGTGCTTTGTCATTAGGAATGCAAAAACAACCTCCCGGCTCCCACAAATCTTCTTACGTGAGGAGTTGGAAACTTGGCAGGGAATCAAATTTATGCATTGCTGCAAGGTTGTAGCCTAAGTTGGAGTCTATTCCTGAGCAGAAAAACTTGCTCAAAGTGCTGAACAAAATCTTGTTCAAGGTTGGAAAATTAATTAAGAAGCTGCATTCCTTCCCTAATTGGCTTACAGATGTGAGATGTAAGGATAGTATCCAAAGCTTAGAAGAACTTTTTGGAGACCTTGTTTGCAATCATAAGGCACAGCCAACCTTTGATTTGAGCTCCACATGCAATGTGAGCTTTTGCAACCTATAGCTGAGCCACTCAAATCTAAGTGGCCAAATCAAAAGGTTGCACTTCCAAAGTGGTGGTGACAAGGTGGAGCTTTGAGGTAGTAACCTTGTACAGTTGGTAGCAGAAAGGGGCCAATTGATGTTCATAGATGCTAAGAATTGGAAGTCAGGTGATAGCATTATTCCACTAGGCTACCCATCCAGTCTCATGCATGGGATGTGGCTCCAAATTCTAAACACATTGAATGTAAGCAGAGATGGCCTTGTGATTGAGTAATGATGGTGTTCGAAAAGAATTGAGTCTTCATGGCCTTGTGTTTGAATAATTGCCACTTCTAATGAAACTATATTAGAAAGTGGTCTTAAAGGAAAATGTTTGGACAAGGATCCACTAACAATGAATAACAACTTGCAAAGGAGAATAAATATTGTTTTGACATCATAGCATGATTGAGACGCTCGTGTGCTTTGTTAGGCCTTTCTTTAAGATCACTCCAAGTGTACCCTATTGTATAACTTTGGTGGTGGCCAAGATTGGAATAAAAAATTCTCAATTTATTACACATAAAGAACCAAAACTCTCTTTTGTCAGTTGTCCAATGCATAGGCAAGGCAGCACATTTATCATTGGCCATGCCAATCATATCAAAATCCTTGTATAGAATCCAAGTGGCAACATTCGTTGAATTGGCAATCCACCTCCAAAGGGTAGATCTCTCAACAATATCGTTTGAAGCATAAACATTAATAACTGTTAGATCAAAATGTTATTAGAGGTCATACACTTATAACATATGTATTGTTCTAAAACGAGGTTATAAAACCTTATCTTATAAAGCACGTACCATTTAATAATCAATAATCTAATAAGTACTAGATTATCTATTATTTAAGAATGTTTGCTTAGATTGTGTAAAATCCCTTACTAATCCTTACAGTTTACTATTGAATTATTCAATTGTCAAACGTACAGATTAATGATCCATTTCAATATTCCATACAGAATGTTCTTCGTTATGTACAAACTGTAGCATTATATTTTTCCAGCAGACAAATGGAAATAACAGAATTATTTATGATGTGAAAAAAATCCATATGCACCTTATCTAATGTGTTTGTCACACGCACTATGCCGCAATCTTCTGTGTTGGCCACGGCTACAGCTGGACAGAGATGATTCCACGTCACGTTTACTAGCTGAAACGCATCATATGTTCCCTGGTCCCTCCATTCCGTGCATGTCTGTACTCCACGCACTCGGTGGTCTTCTCCACATAACCATTCCAAATGATATACGTAAGACTACTAACTCATCCGTGCTTCCCCACTAGTCACCCAGGCGACGGTAGTCACGTCCGAAGTTTCCCAATAACACTTCTCGTGTTATTCTGCAGGTCCTGACGAGTGTCACTGCAGCCCGAATCTATGAATCACTTCCGTCACCATCCACGCGGAAGTATGAAGTGATGACCTNCCCCCCCCCCCCCCCCCCGCATTTCCTTCCTCCATGCCCGATGGTGCCAAGTTTCAAGAACGACACAACTCACCGGTTGTTCCACGCGTTGAATTTCACATGCTATCTGTTAATTCCAACCCCCGTCAAGGAAGCTACTTCTCCTTTTCCCTCCTTAATACTCCCAAATCGGATTCCACTGGGCCAGATGCGGTGTCCTAACAAAAGGAATAGTTTGTCTTCTTCCACAAAATATTTTCACAAATCTTCCAGCATATCGGTTCCTTTCCGGAACTCATTATTTAACAAACCAAAAGTTGGTTATGATACTTTTCGTAACCATCCTTATTCAACCCACAACATATAAACAAAACAATACTTTTTAATTATTTAATATTAATGTTTAGGCATAATTAATATTAAATAATTAATCAATATACTAACACACTATTTGGGGACATTA
>MU225084.1:1377129-1387481 GCA_018584345.1 Thuja plicata | reverse complement strand
ACAGGTTTGATTTTGGGTTGGTTACTGATCCGAGTTATGACAGAGGAGCAGAATGGCCAGTTGTGTGGACTCCTGGTCACGAGGGCAGTCAGGGTTGGATACTCAACAGTGATGACGTGATCTACTTGACCTCTATCCCGTATAGTGTGAACTATGCCTTGATGTGGGATCCAGGCAGTGGTTTTGTGATGGCACTTGCACTTCAGGGGGTGATGAGTTGTTTCCGACATTAGGGATACATCGTATTTATTTAGAGTGGAGTAGCAAATGCAGTCAAATTACTGCATACGGTATAAACGGTATGTCTGGGATGGTGGTGATATAGTGTTGCATTGCTTGTGGACAAACAATCTCTGGGAAGGCAGGATTGTCATGTCCCCTTTCTAGAGTGGACATCAGAGACGGAGGAGTTGGCCTATCATTGGAGTCTCGTAGGTTAGCAGAGATGGATAGGGACTCATTCAGTGCATACAGTGACCGGAGTTTGGCTTTACAAGCAGTTTGGAGCAATTCCTTGATTTTAGGGGGTCTCCCTACTTTTTAGGAGGATGTGGCAGTGTCCAGATGTGAGGCACCACTGGACCATTCCATGGTTTCAGTTTCAGGATGACATGGTGTGTTCCCTAGTTTCTAGGAGCATCCCTATATTTTAGGGATGAGACTGCTAGTTGACCCATCTCGTTCGGTATTAGTCAGAGACATGTGACATGGTCAGACTCATGTTTATTTGGTTGATTTGGGCTATCAGAGGCCAAAAGGGGAATATTTTAATATATTTAAATATTTCCTAAGTCAGTGATTAAATAATTTATAATAAGGCTATTTTTATAGCCATTTCGGAGTAATAAGGGAATAATTGCTTCATTTGGTCAGGGATGCCTTCGTGTGATAGCTCGTTTGAAAGGTCTCAAATTATTATAAACTATTTTCACTATCCAGAGACCTTTTGGTGCCTTGAGTTATAACATTTTAATAAAGTAATGTTTTTCCTATAGCATAGACACCTTTATTTGGGAAAATATTATTTTATTATAAAGTGCTAAGTGTATTTCTCCTTTATGGTTCGATTTGCCCTTGAGAGGAGTTATAAAGAGATGGAAGCTTAACTGCTGATTATCTTTTGACATTTACAACTTGTGAAAACTTGAAATTGCTCTGTGGAGTGATTTAGAGGTTTGGGACGAAACCCCTAGGTCTGGATTGTTGGGACATAAACCTCAACAAGGATTTGGCGATTCATTTTTGGAGATTGGAAGTGTTATTTTCTGTGGCAAGGATCGACATTCTTCTTAGCATCATTTATCAGAAGAAAACACCACATTCAGCTTGGCGGCCAGTCTATTCCAGCTTGGATGTTTTCTAGAGGCAGCTCGAGCTTGTATTTTGGGTGCCATTCCTCTTTAGCAGCCCACATTTTCAGTTTGGTGACATCTATAAGGGTTTATGACAACAAAACATTCATCTTTAGTGGTTGCAAAAAATTCCTGTAGCTGGCGTCAAGTACAGGAGGCAGCCACAAATCCATTTTGTGTATTCATTCCTTGAATACAAAAATCTGAATATTATGCCTGTTCATTCAGAGGTACAAACGCTGGTCAAAGTTTCAGATACAAAAATAAACAGTAAATACCAAGGTCACCAGGATTGGGGATCTTTCTTTGTTGAAAATAAAACAATCAATCAGTCAATCCCTAAATATAGCTCTGCTAGCTAAGTAATTTTGTCGTTCTTTAACTTCAATTCTACTCGGTCATCAACTCCAGTTATGCTTGGTAACAACTTCAGTTATGCTCGGTAATTAGCTCTTGCTCGGTAACACTTCCTCGGTTACTGCGGTGCTCGGTATACATTGTGAACTGCTCGGTGTTCAGTGTCACTCGGTGTATACAAACCTTTTAAGTTTTTCTGACCACATAAACTTTGTCTTTTCAGATGTTCAAGTTTATGACAATATGTGTATGAACAAGTTCTGGATCTTTCCCGTCGAAGCGGTCTATCAGTCTCTCTGTGAATTCAGCATAGGTGATTGTTTGATCGTGGCCGAGGGTAACCATTGCATGATGCCACCATTTGTGAGCGATTCCCTCTAGGTGAAGCGCCACAAATTTGATTTCTTCATCCTCTGGCATCGGGTTAAGATGGAAATATGTGTATGCCCTTTGTACCCATGCTTGCACGGAAGTTGTTCCCGATCCATCAAAGGATGATAGGTTCACCTTGCCTATCTTCCGTTTGAGGTCATTATAATAGCTACGACCGCTGCCGCCTGGATATCTCATTCTTAGATCCATATAATCTTTGAAGGATATGTCTCCATCAAGATTCGCATTCCTCCAGTCTTGCATTAGTTGCTCCTACATTTCATGGAAGGTGGGCTCTCGCTCTCTTTGAGGTGTTTCGGTTCGTGGCGGGAATGTCGGCATCGATGGTCAAGAGCGTGAATGAGGGTTCGCTCTCCCTGTGACAGAATTATCGCCGTGCCCATTTTGTTCTCCATTCGTCTTTCCTTCTGCCAACCTCTACAACGTCTCCTCCATGAGTTGTTGTCGTTCTTGCCCTCTGATCATGGTTTCATTCAGCTTCTCCTGGCTTCTAGTTATCTCCCTTAACAATGCCATGACTTCTGCTGCAGGATATTGTGGATCCCCCATTTTGTCGACGGAACGGTATCTCCTTCTGGTGTAAACTTTGAGCGTGTTATGCATGCAAGATCCTACAAGCTGGCAGAATCAGTGGCTCTGATACCACTGTAATGTTCTAATGGCCTTCAAAACTTCCTGTGCGACAACTACTTCCACCAACCCCAAAAATGTCACACCACCGTCGGCGAATTACCTCTACACGCAATTATACTGTGCAAGACTATCCGTACGGTAACTCAGGCACATTTCAACTTGGGCTTACGACAACGTCTAAGGTGTACGACATCTAACTCCCCACCGTAGAGTCAAACAGTTCAAACATGGTCTGCTGGGTATGGTCAACTAAGCGTACGGTTAATCTGATGCTCTACCTCCGTACAGTCATTTCGCTTCTTCCTTCGTCATACGACACTCAATCCCTTCACCCATACGACAATGGTTACACCCATACGGTCAATCCCATCTCCTTCGTACAGTCAGCTGCATAATCTTCCGTATGGTCGATTGATTATATGGCAGCGATTTGGTAATGCGACTCCCTTGTTTTGTTACAAAAATATTGCCTTCGGAGGAATGCTGGAATTATTAGTATTATCGCTAGAATGTAAAACAAACCAATGTCAAATGATGCTTCAAGGAACAGTGTATTACACAGATATGCAAGAGGAAATAATGATAGCACTTCAGATTAGATCTTCAATAATGATAGCACTTCAGATTACAACAATCTCAAAGTAGAATAGGGTGAGGCGTTACTCCCACCGAAACTGCAAGTACCAAATAGGGAGGGTCTTTCACCTTCGAAATGGCGTACAATAGAATCCCAACTGGAATTCGCAATAGCAAATAAATATCAAAGTTCGCATGCCTACAACTACAACAGACTCGGCCTAATATATGGCTTCGGGGAAACGTCCTAAAGGATTACAAATGATGCCGACATGGCCAACACGCTAAGCAAATAAAAATAAAAAAGGGCCCAAGAGAATAAAATTAATGTCGGGGCCAAAAATTATTAAATTTATTTATTTAATAATATCGGGGAAATCACAATTAGCATTAACAAATTAAATTTTAATTATTAATATTAAAACTTAATATTAATAAATTAATTATAATTATATTATATTTATATATTAATAATAAATAATAAATATTAATAAATTATATATATACTCATTTGTATTGACGAAGCCAAAGCGAATCTAAACCCACTCTAAAGAAATTTGATCAAACCCGAATTAGAATTCAAATCAGGACCAACAACTTAGCAATTAAGTAATGTTGCTATTGAAAATAAGATGCCAAAACATCAACCTAGGTGCTTTCATCCCAAAACATGTTCGAGATTTGAGTTTTATACCAATCACAAGTGAAAGCCAAGTTTTAGATTTTTTAATTTGATTTGCATACCTTTATCAAATGGACAAAGTTTGATGGATTTGATGAGGTATGAATTAGTGAAAACATTACCATTTAAATTTCTGTAGTGATATAAACCTATTTAAATTATATATGGATATATTTCACTTAGAAAGATCACATGTATTGTGTTGTAAAATGAGATAAAATTTGTAACTGTTTTCTGTTTTCTGTGTGCTGTATGCTTGCAGTTCTTTGGGGCAAAATCTTGTAACCAGCACTTTCATTTGGGAGAATGCATTTTCAATCCTTGTTAGCACTTTGGGTTTAATATTATTTGCATATGTGCTTGCAAATATGCAGGTAAAAGTGCTATTTTTGATATATTTATTCATTTCAGGCTTAGTAGATATGATGATTTTATATTTATAGACACAATTCCAAGATGCTCATTTTAGGCATATTGGACTTGAAGAAAAAAAAAAAAATAGTTTTGAAGTGTACAGGAATAATATTTTTTCATATGGAAACATGTCTTTTATTATGATACAACTATCTGACTTTGTTACTGATCTGATTATGCTCTCCTACAGACCTACTTGGATTCTTTAACAATTAGGACTGAAGAATGGAGAGTGAAAAGAAGGGATACAGAGGAATGGATGAGACATCGTCAACTACCTAAAGATCTCCGTGAACGTATTCATCACTATGATGAGTACAAATGGGTTGCTACTCAAGGTGTTGATGAAGAGATACTTTTGCGGAGCTTACCCATGGACCTTCGTCGTGATATACAACGTCACTTATGTTTGGACCTTGTACGACAGGTAAGATCTGACAACTAGATTATTTTTAATTCATCTAATTTTATTCTGACAAGAGTGCAAATTATGTATATGCAATGAATAATAGGATGTGAAAGATCTCAAAATGATTTCATTGAAAAAATTTGAAGCTGTAAGCAGGAAGCTGAAATATCCTAAGCACAAGAATGTTAATGGAATAGTGTTTGCATGACCAAAAAGAGTGGTTGCCTCATTTCTTTTTGTGTAAAAGGGTTTTCCTTATGTCCATTTAGAGAAAGTCACATTGAGTTCAATAAGAGCACATCTATTGAATATATTAGTGGTCTATCTCGTAGTTCTCGGCATTGGTGGTTTTTTGCAAATGCTGAAGTCTACAATTTGGTCTTGGTCTTTTGTAAGTCATTGAACTTTTGACAAGTCAAGCAGACCAACCACTCCAAGGTACATTTAATAATTCATTTGTGTATTCATAGGAATATATATTATTCTATGTTCAATCATAGTTGTAGGAATTTGATAAATCTCTTGGAGGGTCAACCATCTAGATTCCTAACTATGACCATCTAGATTCTTAACTATGATTATTTATTTTTGCATAATAATTGAACAAAAGCTTCCCTAGATTCCCATGAAAACTCTAAGAAAACTTCCATAAGCCTGATTTTATTTGTATGCATGATTACACTTGTCTTCATAGTTGTATGTGTTCATAATTTATTTCATGCATGAATCTTTATGGGTTCATGGTTTTGCATTTTAGTTAGTGCATAAGTCTTAAGAATTACACGAGTTTTTAATTTGGTTCAAGTTTAATGTGATAAACCAAATAATGCTCAAAGTAAATGTAATATCCCTTTTCCTTGACCTTCAAAATTAATTAAATAATTAAAATTAATTCACAATAGCTAACTTTATGTTTTTGATATTAAAAGCAGAAAAACTAGGGTGTTGACCCTTTTACACAACATCCCACAAGCACTAGAAGTAGATTAGCCAATGATTAGCACATTATCCACATACAAAAGTCTTAAGAGTTTAATATCAAAAGCATAATAGAACAAAAACGGCCAAAGTATTAACAATGATAACAACGAAACTAACCAAAAAACATCAAAAAAGGCCATCCACCAAGGACTAGCCAAACCGATGGCCCAATCCTCAGTGAGGAACTTGAACAATTTCTTGTGGTTGCTTTCTTTCTCCCCATCGTTTCCCAATTCTTTGTCCAGTTGCTAGTTGAGAGACCTTTGAGCTAAATTTGGAGACACTCGCCTTCTTATCAAGTTCCAGAACCTTGCCCTTGAGCACCGAGAGCTCAACAGCCATCGCATCACATTTGGATCAAGGATGTTCCTCATTAGTCAGCTTCACCAGGGCAGACTTCATGCTGTCTGAATCCTGTAGAGTGGTGTCTTTGGACATTGTTTACTCCAATGGGGAACATACTAATTACTATGCAAAGTAAACAAAGATATCATTTGCAGAACATAACATAGAGTAACAGAACTTAGTAATGCCAGAACAATATAGTCTCAAAAAAATATGTCGTTTATTACCATATGCAATGTATACAAAATCAGAATTGGGTCAGGCATTGGCCTGCAGTGCAGCGGTTGCTGCTTCTCTTTGTAATTGTATGATCTTGTGTTCGATTCCTAAAATGGGAGCTTAAATAAACTTAATATAAAAAAAATCAGAATTGGGTCCGGATACAAAAAGTGGGTACCACAAATACTACTTGGCAATTGGTTAAGATTGCCAACTGCCAGCAACTACCAACAACCACCTATTGGGAGCAAATGACATTGCATTATTTACATGGTACTTCCACTAACAACATGTTTATTTATAAACACTCAACATAATTACCATGTACATTAGTCCGCTGCCCACTCCCCAAAAAAGAATGAAAATGAAAAGAGAAGTCTTCTAGATGACCAAACGAAATCGGGCTGGAATACAACAATACTGAAGCGAACTACTGAGAAGGATGAGAGGGCAATCCTAGATGAGTAGAGGATGCTAGAATGGAGTTGTTGGTGTGTGTTTTATGATGTAATAACCCCTACAGATTCTAACCCCAACTTGAACTTTCACTCAACACATTAGCTCAAACTCTTGGCTTGCATGCAATGCTCTGATACCACTATAAGAACTCTGCTGGTTCTACCTCCGACAAATACTGAATTGTTACACCTTTTTGATATTTGACATTTTGTCAAACACTACTATAAGAACTCTGCTGGTCCGACAAATACTGAATTGTTACACCTTTTTGATATTTGACATTTTGTCAAACACTTTGCATGAAAACTCTATCTTGCTTTCTTTTAATCTTCAGATTGTTTTGACTTGCTTGGAATGGTTTCAATGAAGTTTAAGCGGTTGCAAATGATTACCAAGATATCTAGGCAAAGAACTAAAGTGCAAATGCAATATTTTTTGACCTTTTGAATGCATACATATGATTTCTATATGCAAATTGGCACCTACAGCCAATGAACATTTTCACAAACACTTGGCATGCAACATGGTTGTGACCAATTTATGATTGGAATCTGAAATTCCAAAGCAATCATAAACTATAATTCCTTATTCCTTTCAAGCAGCTTACAGTGACAACTATCTACATATATTAACTCTAAACTGATTAGCGAAATAATAAGAAACCTGACATTTCAACATAGCTGTCCATTCTCACCAGCATACATCAATTTATCTTCATACATTGCATTTTATCTTCATACGATCCATGTTGGATGAAAAAGAGACTCGCAATGCTGATTGTTTCACTCTAGATATCAAACACCACCCTCTATACACCCCACATGGGAACTATATGGCTAACTGCTGGCAAAGAATAGAGGTACGACTGCCATCAATGAAGTACAATTTCTGATCCAAACCCCACGTCCTCTATAGCTGGGCACAATTATTGGTATGTGCTGATAAACTTCATCATTTCTGAATCAATTCTTCACCAAATTCAACAATTTGAAGCTCAATGATGACTCCTGGCTGAAGCCATTCAAATTGCACAATTCGTTGGAGTAACCAACTTAGAGTGCTGATAAAACTTGAAAGAATTTTGCAATTCTTTAAGCTCGAAACCTGAAACTCTTGTTTCAATTTCTTCTTCACACAAATAAAGCAAATGCACAAGTCATAGAATGAATTTTGATTTTTCTCCAAGACTCTTTTATAATATTTCATCATGAACCTTCATTAGTAAGGCTCTTTAATGATTTTGATATTTGCTTTTATAATAATGAGTTGACTTTTTAATATATCATCAATAAAGCACACTTTTAATCAATTAGTATTAATTACTCAGGACCCTCAACATGACCCCCACTTTATTATAAAGTCAATTTATAACTTTATAATATAACTTAAATTATTAACATCATTAAAGGCCATTAAAATATTAATATCTCATTATTTTGACGAACCGTCTGAACTAAAGAGTCAATCACTGCATCCTTAGTCCATATGACTACCTTACTAAAAATAGAAAGGGCCCTTCTCGATCAATCTTTGACTTACTATAATAGTAATGTTGGCTAAATATTTTGCAAGTCACTAAGACAACTTGGCAAAATGTATTCTTTAGGCAGCAGTATGTGAGATTACTCTCTCCTCTCAGCAATAGGGAAGACTCTCTTCTTACCGCAGGTGGCTTCAAGTAAAATTGAATTGTAACACACAGTTCTCCTTGCTACAATAATACCGGTGGCTCAAATATTGACTTAAGAACAATCGTTGAGACAACAGTGAATTTTATCTAAAGATGAAATGATACAAGAGCTCAAAGTCTCTTGTCCTCACTTCAAATAAGTACTCTAGTTTCAGATGTTCAAGAAAGCTCAAAGTCTTCCCTTGAACATCCTCTAATTAATCTAAAATTCCAACACTGAAGCCCAAAGTCTTCAGCTTTAGAATGTTAGAGCCACTACTCTCTATAGTAACCCCGATCTTTTAAAGCACAAAGTCTTCACAAAAGTTGGATTAAAAATGTTCCAATGAAATAATCAAGTTAACTATTTAATCTAAATCAAGGATTAACAAATGCTACATAAGAAAACATTCATCAATTGTCAAGACAACAACTCAAAGTTTGTCAATCTCTATTCCTTTTATTCAGATGCTCAACTCTCTTACAATGAAACACAAAGTCTTCAGAATATTAGAGTTTTGACTATGTTTAGTTGCACGCAACAAAAGATGAATATTTACAATGAGCTCCCTCCTTTATATAGGAAAAGAGGAAAGTGGAGAAGAAAGGGGAAACCCTTAACTACTTTGATTTATTCAATCCTCATCCCTAACTAATTTTGACCTATTCAAAGCTTATCTACAACTAACTAACTTTGACTTATTCAATGCTGCAGGACCTAATGTACTTGCAGCATGATTACATAAAAATGCTTTACATACTTTCACGCAATCTGTCAAAGATTCTACACTTCTAGAAAGCTAAGTGTCCTAACAACACTTTTTAAAGAAAATTGATACAAGTCTCAAATTGACAAAGAGACTTGTGTACGATAGCCAGATCTGGTGCACTTGTGTGTTGAGCAATGTTCACAGTCTTACGTGCAATACTTGTCGCTTTTGAAACCACGCACTTATACCCGCCTAGGTTCTTCTGCAATTGATTCAAGACAACTCTGAAGCTTGCCAGCTTATCCATGGAACTACAACTGAAGGTGTCAATCTCCAGTTCCTGATGAATAACTTGTACAGACCCTGATATGACCTGCTCCTCTGAAACCAGTTATCCACTATCTTCCATCAACTTGCACGTCAATTCCTCAAAGGTTTTGACAATGATCTCTTTATGCTTGGTGCATTCCTTTATAGCCTCATGAACTTCTGTTATCAAGTTCTTTAGAACTTGTTCTTTGTTCACCATCTGATCTAGGATTTCGAAATACATCTCTTTTGAAGAGACTATCTCGTAGGTGCATAGGATATCAAGATCGGCTTCTGCCATTCTTTTCCATACATCTAAGTCTTCACTTAGAGTTTTGTTGATGTGAGTTTTGTACCACTACATAACATATAGGATTTAAACACTTGATACAGGATATCAAACACTCAACCCTCTCTTGAAAAGTTATTACTCATGAAGGACATGAGAAAACTCCAAGGTTCCTTACACCTGTGGATCCTAACTCAGTTACAATGATGTGATTTGCTGGTAATCACGTCGGCGGGCTTACGTTGTTCATTCAAGGACATCGGAGTCTTGCTATGATGATGATGGGACTTAGCTTTTCAATGTATATTCAACGGTTCTATCTCCTTAATTTATATCACTTCCAACTTCACTCATCAAAACTCTCACTACTAAGCTACTCACTGCTTTTACTACTACTCCTATGGAATGTAAAGATTAGCAAATGGACAGGGATCAAACCTAATGAAAGCCTGCCAGCGGCGCTACCTCCATAGATGCAATGATTCAAGGGAAATTCTTAGAATTTTCACACTAACACCTATCTTCCAACCCAACTTGAAGTACAAGCGGAAAGAT
>MU225084.1:1354754-1372373 GCA_018584345.1 Thuja plicata | reverse complement strand
GAGTGCCTCTTCTTGCGTTGTTGTTGCGAATAAATCTTCCTGAACTTCCTTTCCCATGAATACTTCAATCTGTGTAGATGTCAGATTGTTATTTCCCATGAGCGTATCCAACTTGGGCAAATCCTCAAATAATTCATCAAAGACATGTGACAAATCTTCTTTTTGCGTTGGAGCCGCGGAGGAGATGGGTGTAGCTGGCACAATGGCTGTTGAGTGTATGGAAGGCAAATGCATTGTGAAAGAATCAACATCCATGTCAAGTGGTGACATAGGAGGATCCTCCATCTCTAGCACTAATTTAGGCATGGTCTGGATTTCATCTGCCTTTTGTTTTCGTGGTAACTCAGGAATAACTAAATCCTTCAATTCTTCTTCACTATCCGAGATTCGAATCATTTGATCATCAACGATGACCTTTGAGATCACTTTAGCTTTCTTGTTTTTTACAGCTCGGGTTTTGCTCTTTGGGGCAAGATCAAACTTTGGTTGAGAAGTAGTAGGGGCAGCTGTGATGAGTGCCTCTTCTTGCGTTGTTGTTGCGAATAAATCTTCCTGAACTTCCTTTCCCATGAATACTTCAATCTGTGTAGATGTCAGATTGTTATTTCCCATGAGCGTATCCAACTTGGGCAAATCCTCAGATAATTCATCAAAGACATGTGACAAATCTTCTTTTTGCGTTGGAGCCGCAAAGGAGATGGGTGTAGCTGGCACAATGGCTGTTGAGTGTATGGAAGGCAAATGCATTGTGAAAGAATCAACATCCATGTCAAGTGGTGAAATAGGAGGATCCTCCATCTCTGGCGCTAATTTAGGCATGGTCTGGATTTCATCTGCCTTTTGTTTTCGTGGTAACTCAGGAATAACTAAATCCTTCAATTCTTCTTCACTATCCGAGATTCGAATCATTTCAGGCCCCTTTGCCTTGGAAGTCGCAGTGGGTGTAGGAGCCTTAACCATGAGTTTTCCTCCCTTGATGGTGAGCTTCTGAATAGTTTTAACCTCTGATGCTGAGGCTTCTCCTTTTCCTTTACCTTGCACCTCCGATTTTAAACCTATCGGACCAGCAAGATCAAAATCCTTTCCCGGCTTGATTTTAATACTTCTCATACCCCTTTTTTCAGCCAAATATTTGTATTGGCTAAGATGCTCTGAAATCTGTCCCAAATGGACATACTTTCTTTCACTAACCAACATGGAGGTGAAATGGGCAAGTTCTTAATACGATGCTTCGTATATTCTGGATCTAGAATATCACCATCATCTTTGACTTCATCAGGGATATGTGCAAGGCTGAAGTCCACAATCTACTTCATGATAAGATGACACTAATCTATTTTTGCAATGTCAACCTCGGTACGAAGATCGATCCAAATATCTTCAAGACGATGAATATGAATGAACTACCTTCTAATTTTATCATTCATGCCCCTCTAGTCAAAAGAGCTTCGGGCCATAAATTTCTTCAGATTAACCTCCTGGAGTTCAAACTCCATACACTTGGCCTTTGGTACCGTGTCAATCAAGTGTCCACCAATCTTCAAGGGATTCTGTGAAGAGATGCCAACGCACGGTCTATGCAAACTGCATTGGTATGCTTGTACAACCATGAGCTGCCGAGCCAACTCCATTAGGATTATCTTATCATTTGGATACCTACGTAAGGTATATGGCTCTTCTCTGAAATACTCCACCCTCATGTAGGTGAAGTTTGGGAATTGGAGAAACAGGCACCCATACTCACTGAGTTTATTCCAGGCTTCATCAGGAACCCTCCTATTCAGGAGTTCTTTATCAAACAAGCATCTGTAGTGCCCAAAGAAAGCATCCTACACTCTTCTGTAATGAATACGGCTCGATCTCAGGGGAAGTTGATCAAAATAGACCCAAAAAGGCACTTGTGACCTCTCTCTTGTAGTGAGTCCTGAAAAGGATCCTAGGGCAGCAACAATATAAACCAAGTACAAATTCATGTAGAAAGTACCCGTCGTTGTAACTTGTGCTAACTACTCACAAAGAGATTCACTTATGAGCTCACCCTAGAAAAGCCTCTACCTTAACTTCAAAATCAAAGAGAAGTACTTGTACATCCAAGGCTCAAAAAGATTTGACTCTTTAAGTCCTCCGACTCTTCTTAACAAGGTTATGAGATCATGAATTTCTTCCTTGAAATTGGACCTATGCATTCCCTTTAGCCACCTCACAAAATTGGGCCTCTTGGTGACTAGCCAGTGCTCATTGATATACCTCATGCAAGCTGATTTTCCATTCTCCTAGCTGTTGAGAGCCTTTTCCAGCATCATGTCCATCACAACCGGAGTTGGAGGAACTCTGAAAACTCGATCAATCGTGTCCAGATCCAAGCTGATCACTACTTTCCTATCCTGATCTTTGATTGTTCTGGAGACAGGATCAAAGTGTTTGGCACAGGCAATGATGAACTCGGGTTCCAGAGCTGCTGTAAGAAAAGTAGAAATGTGGTGTATGTAACTCTCCCAGATACTAATCATCTCATCCTTGGTGGATGTGTCTACTCTTTTTAGGAACTCCTCTATGTCCAGATGACCAATCTCTGTGTCTCGAATTTCCTCTACATATGATGTAATTTGAGAAGGTGTGATGGAATTCTGGTACTTGTCATACTGATACTTCATCCTTTTCTTTCTTTTGTTTCCTTTGTTTTTAGGAGATGCAGATCTTCTTTCTGACATGACAAGACTTACAGCTGCAGTAATGTGATGACCCTATTTTTAGCAGGTTGTGACAGTGACTTGGTCAGCTCATTATCACGACCCTCATGAGATGCAGGGTTTTGAGGGTCCCAGCTGGCAGACTTGCTATTTTTAGTAAGTTTGGACTTACTATTTTTAGTAAGTCAATGGTCAGTTTCCACTTCTGACAGGGCAATATCGGCAGTGGTCACTTCTCCAGACGATATTCAGTTATGCAGTTTCTTGGATTGTGGACTTACTATTTATAGTAAGTCTATATTTGGCAGTTGTCATTTTTGGCAGGGCCGTGATGAGCATGTTGGTCAGTAAGTATGGCAGGTGTTGTAGGAATTATCATTAGAAGTATATTTGATAATTGCTTGTGTTAATTAATAACAATATGTTATTAATTAATATTAAGGCGATATTATAATAATAATAATACTTTATTATTATTATAATGTTTTGGAAGTTTATATTATAAAGAGTAGTTAACTGATGATGGTTTTTGGAAACTATGGAGACCAAGGAGTTATAAATATAGGCTCATTGTAAAGTTGCAAATCATCTATTGAATATTGATTATTGAATTTGTTATTGGGAATTGTTCCTACTTTCTATGCCCTAGCTGAAGGGTCAAATTGGTTCTGGAAAACTGATTCTTCCTTGAGCTAATCTTAGATCGATTGTTGTTGTATAATCGATTGTTCTCTTTGTGCTGTTGTATACAAGGGAGCATTGAACTGAGGGTCTGCATAAGAGGCCTAAATTGTTGACTTCATCGAATTGGAGTTGAAGCTGGGATCCGTACTGCTGAATGTGGAATGTCAGGATGAAGACCTGCTCATACTTCAAACGCCATTAAAGTATTTTTTGTGTTTTCCATAAGGCACTGGACTGAGGATCGCGTGAGTAACAAGCTGCGAGTTGGCTGGGAAACGCATGCATGTGCAAGTCTGCGTAAACATTGGAGAGAACATGGTGGTGGCGGCTGAGACTGGTGGCCACGTGTAAGCTTGGTGGCGTAGTCACTACTGGAAGTGTTGTCGCGTGAAGGAGGCTGGGAGTCTTTAGGTGGCGTTAGCCACTGTTTGCAAATATTGGCTGCCGCGTGAATGATAGCGGTGACAGCCACTACAAAGATTTGTTGTTGGGGTGTGGAGTCTTGTATGTGGGCTGCGAACAATTGCAGGGAATGTCTAGGTTGGCATTAGCAGTTGGTTTAGATGTGGATGCACAACAAACACAAGGTATTTACAATAACTGCAAATCATATGTAAAAAGGTGTGGTTTTTATTGTATAAAATACATATGAAGAGTTATTACCATTGGAAGTTTGAAGTTCGGACAAATTAGTTCTACATTCAATTCGAACCTAGTGGAAATTGTAAATTGAATGGTATTTCCAGAACTTGTATTATTGAAATTTGATTGTTTAAGTGTTAAGCTTGATAAATGTATGAAGAAGTTGTGATTAATTAAAACCAAAGAAGTTATATATATTTGTCCAAATCCTTTCAACAATTATACAATAAACAAATAAACTTAGAGCTTGCAGTCAAATTGGGATAAGAGTTGCATACGGGTCTTACAGTGATAGCCGCCAACTGTTTGACGAAATGCCAAACGCCTGATTTGTACGGAAATTGATAAAATTTAGAGGTTTTTAGATGAGGCCAAGTTAGGCTCTTCACAAGTAACTGTGACATGAAAGTTCCAGAAAACAAGTACTTCGCCATTGAGAGAAGAAAAATCCATTTTCAGATGCAAAACTAAGAGAAGAGGGCAGCCTCTTAAGAAGATGGAAAAGTAGGTACAAGTGGAGTTTTCTGATGTATATGCACAATTTGGGGAATGAGACAAAAATGGTGAAGAAAATATCTTCAACTTTGAGCATGGTGGACTTTTTGCACAAGACTGCATATTGGACCAAAAAGTGGGCTTTTTGAGCATAATGGCATATTGGGAACTTCACATCTTTCTTTTTCAAATGAGAGTATGAAAAAGGTGGGTTATTATGGACCAACTGCATGTAGGACAGCACCTTGCATCTTCTATACATTTTGGGGAAAATCATCACAAGAATGGGGTTTTTAATCCCGACTGCATATGAGAATAAATTGCATTCTCATATGCAACTTAGAGAAATAAGAGAGAAGTAGAAATGATAGCATATATACAAACAAGAAAACAGAACACAAATGGAAAGAGAAAAACAAAATTTCACCTTTTTTTGCAAACAAGGAGAAAAACCACAAAGACTCTTCTTCTCAAGAAAATAAGCAAATTCTGGAAATGAAATGAAGAATTTCGAATTTGCATTTTTGAGAAAAGCAACAGAGATATGTAGACCATAAATTTGACAAATTCTTGTGAAGAATGAATGGAAATTATATGAGTCACTGTTGGGGAAAGACAAATGTCCATCACACAACTAAAAATTGCATAAAATCAGCAAATGGGAAGAGAAAGTCTTAAAAAAAACATGCCCTAAAACATAGCAACTATTTCCTCATTAAAAATGTAACACATTCAAAATGCATTTCGAATTCAATGAATAGCAAAAACGTTTTAGAAGACTCACCAAATTCGCGGTGATTTGAGTGAAAAATGTAGTAGTTTAGGGTGAAATCCTTGCATACAAAACCGTTTTCTCCTTGTGATGCCCTAGGCGGGCTTCTTTGGCAAAAACGCAGCCTTTGATGGAGTTGAAAATCACGTTTTATGCAAAGTGGAAACAAAAATCCGTCATGGCTTTACAAGGAGGAGAAAACGTTGTCTTGCGCATAAGAATAGGACAACACTCCCTTCGAAACACATGTTAAAAGACAGAAAGCACTCAAAGCCTTTGTTCATTGATGACGGGTTTTCATAGAGCGACTACATATGTCTTAGCTGTGAATCATATATGCAATCCTCTAAAAAAACGACGCCATATGGACTTAAGCCATGCCACGGGTTTCAAAGAGGAGTTACAGATTTTTAAAGAATACTTTGCATATGCTTTCTTATGCAAAAAGTGAACGCTCGGGATGCATAACGGCTTTTTCCAAAGCGTTTGCATATGTATTTTAAAGCACTCGAAACATATGCAAACTGCCGTAAAAACGGTGCCCAAGACATGCCTTCCTTAGCCACAGGTTTTTAAAAACGATTTGCATATGCTTTAAAAGGAAAAATCGCCACCATCTGCCTTTAGTTAAAAAAAACCATGGTCTTTATAAAAAGAGAATGACGTGCTTTTAAAACAATTCGCATATGTAGTAACTTCTGAAATATATGCAATCTCTATAAAAATCGCCACCACCTAGCTTGCAAGCTTATGACATTTTTTTAAAAGATGTTGCATATGTTTCAACTTCTAAAAAGCCCACCTTGTATCTTAAATTGCATGAACAAGGAGATTTAAAATGAAATCTGCATTGGTGATGATATGCAAATTTAAATTAAAAAAACCCACTTAACTATAATCTTTTAAATGCAACCTTATATTTTAATGATATGATATGCAGACAGGCTTAAAAAGTCCACCATCATTAAAAACTATAGGTAAAACTTCTCAGAATGCTATGAAATTTTAAAATGGGATTTTAAATCCACTCTACATATAGTTAAGATTTTTACTTCGTGCAATTAACAAGAAGAAGTCCACTTTTAAAGATTTTTAAACAAGACGTGCAATCTGTTAGAAAAAACCCCACCTGCAGGATGCTAAAAACCTCTTTAACCTGAGCTAGACAACTCCAATAGACACCTAAGATAGCTCAAAGCGAGCGGAATTGCGAAGGCTACAAAACTACGACAATAAAGAAACAAAAGCTAAACACAAAAAACAAGGAAAAATGAAAGAAAGACCAAAACACTGAATGCCTGTAAGAAATTAAATCAAACAAGAATCAAGGGATGACTGATTCCGTTGATCAAATCTCCTGCAGAACACCGACCAACTTAAAGAAAAATCCTACCAATCGTTTGGGAATTGTGTAGGGTTCAATTTTTTGAATGCAAAATTGAGGACAAGTAAGTATATGAAACTGAGCCCAAACGAAGTCCAATATGAGCCAAGCGAAGACCAAACTGGAACATACTGAATTCTAAAGAAGACAAGAACCTCTATTAACCAAGCCTCTGCCTCAGAAGACCCTCTATCCACAATAATTAGGCTACAAGGGACACAATAATAGGCTTGGTTAACTTTCTTGTTTGGTTGCCATTGCTCAAGGAATGTTGAAAGGTGATTGTTGCATGCATTAAGCTTGTTTGTGAGCTTTTTGTGCTTCTAATTTGCAACAGCCAAATAATGATGATACGTTTGATGATTTTTGATGGTATTTGATCAATGATGGCTTATTGTTAATGTTGACATTATTATTGTTGAACTGGAACATTGATATCGTAGTGTATTTTGGCATTTTGTTATGTCATTTGGACTAAAGCGTTAATATGTATTTTTCTATGTTGCTTTAATATTAGCATAGTGGTGTATGAACTTATTTGCTGTTACATATATATACATATACATATACATATATGTTGGCTAAAATTTTTGCAAGTAACTAATACTATAACTTGGCAAAATTGTAACTTTAGACAACAGTGTGTGAAATTTCTTTCTCCTCTCAGCAATAGGGGAGACTCCCTTCTTACCGTAGGTGGCTTCAACGGAAACTGATCTAAATTACAAAGAATTCCTATTGCTACAGTAATACCAGTGGCTTAAGAGTTGACGTAAGAACAACACTTAAGATAGTTGTTTATTTATAGTAAATTGAAACAAATACAGAAACATGAAGTTCCCTGTACTTACTTCGAAAGATGATTATGAAAATAGAATAGCCAGGAAAGCACAAAGTCTTCCACTGAATATCCTATTCCTTAACAAAACCACTTATCACTGAAGCCCAAAGTCTTCAGCTTAAAGTTATTGCAGCCACTTCTATCTATAACAATTTGTCCTCCTACAGCACAAAGTTCAAAAGTTCAAATTGGATCTGAATGCAATAGATAGCTCAAAGTTTGCACAATTGAATTCAAATCCCTCTTCAGCAAAACTCTAAAACTCTCAATAAATATCCAGAAAATGTCGCTACATAACACCTTAAATCAACACAAAGTTTGAAACCAAGTTGCCCCTTTTATTGAAGCAATCTGATTTACATCCAAGCACAAAATCTCAGAGTGCATATACAAATAGGCAAAGTTTTCTCGCATTGCCCAAAGATCCTTATTTACAATGAGCTCCCTCCTTTATATAGGAAAAGAGGAGAGAGAAAGGTGGAGAAAGAAGGGGAAAACCCCAACCACTTTGACTTATTCAATGCTTATCCTTGACTTACTTTGACTTATTCAACGCTACAGGGCTTAAAGCACTTGCAACATGATTACATGGAACAACTTTGCACGTGATACTCTCACATGCAATTTTACATCTTTTTACATTACGTGTAATCTATCAAATACAAATTACAAATACATGATGAAAATTTTCTAAGTGTCTGACAAGACAACATCTATTATATCATCCTTTATTGGTCCTCATGCTGCTACAGGACGCTCGATGATTGATGTGTTCTGGTTTGGTGAAAGCATCTCGAACCGGAATATGAATCTACATCCTTGATTGTTCTGCATCATAGTGGTGGTTACTGGAAAAACATCTTTTCATGACCATTTCAGTCTTGGAAGCATTCTATCCCAACCACCATTGCATCTCCCATCCCTTCCTTGCATCATGTTGTTCTCACGCGCAGACCTGGAAGAGTATGCATATGGGATATAAGTGGAAGGCCTTTGAGCAACAAAGGGTGAAGGATTTTAGGCAAAACCAACTCTTCACATGAGGGAAAAACCAAAAAAAAAAGGATTTTTCAACGTGTATTGCATATGCGCACAACAAGCTTTATGGTGGAGGAATGTAGGAAAAATGAATAGTATTGCGTCTACTTATAAATGGAAGTTTGAATTACCATTACATGTGAACCGGTAGGCAACTTAGAACTACCAACAGGAAGTTTAAGTCCCATGGCAGCCATGTAGAAAGCATGGAAATGGTATACGGAAAGCATGAAGGTGGGCTTTTGAGTTTCTTTTATTACACAAAGTAATTGGTAAAAAATTATTGTTGTATTAACAATTGATCAATGTGATCAATATAAAGAATTTATAGGAAATAGAAATTAGAAAGTTTCTAAAGGAAACTTCAGAAGATCGAGGAATCGATCTTATCTAATCTAATCTATCTATTTTACAGATATTTACATAAGATGATCATTAAAGTAATAAATAATATTCTAATACCCTCCCTTAATGGTCAATCTATCAACAACACCAAGCTGCCCCCTGAATTTAGCAAACTTATCTAGACCAAGAGGCTTGGTGTAATGTCCCCGTTATTAAATAAATAAAATAAACTTGTATTTGGGTTCCGGTCGATTTAGCTTATTCCGGATCCATCTTTTATTTCAGCGTAGGTGTTAGTGTTTCTGTGTCGGCTTTATTTGTACACCTCGGGAGTTTGTCCGACAGGTATTTGTGACCGGCGTGTGGGATGTATTTCTCATGTTGAGTTTTGATATTTTGCTTGTAATTGCGAATTCTTGCTAGAATTTTGTTGTCTTCCATTTCGGAGGTGAAAGACCCTCCCTAGTTGGTATTTGCAGTTTCGGTGGGATTCAACCATCACCCTACTCTGCTTGTTCTCTGTTCGGATTCGGCGAAACTGAAGTACTATCAATTAATTATTATTATCTCTCCTGGCAAGTATTGATTTGATTTGTCATTGTGGATTGTATTAATTCCTTACTTCATTCTGGTCCGAAGGCACATTTCATACCTCACAAGCATCTTGCTCCAGACATCCCCAAACACCTCCCTGCCGTCATCGTATGGCCTCCCTGCCGTCACCGTACAACCACCCAGCTCCTACCGTACTGTAATGTTCTGAACTCCTAGTACATGGAATCAAAGCTCCTGACTCCTGGCGAGCAGAGATTGCAGGCCGTACGGTTGGCAGAAGTTCCGTACGGTGGCTGAAATGTGGTCGTACGATGGAGGTTATGAGGCCGTACGGTTGCTGGGTGGAGGCCGTATGGTGCTGTTGGAGACTGTACGTTGGAGGCCATACGGTGTTGGGTGGAAGCCGTACGGTTGCTGGGTGGAAGTCGTACGATGCTGGTCAGAGGTCGTACAGTGCTAGGTGGAGGCCATACAGTGACGACTGGAAGACCGTAAGGTGATGGGAGGCAGCACAGATGTACGGGGATGTCTGGAGGGAGATGCCTGCGGGGTAAGAAGTTTGCCTTCGGACCAAAATGAATTAAGGAACCAATATAAACCAATATAATCCACAATGACAGATCAAATCAATACTTGCGAGGAGAGATAATAATAATCAATTGATAGTATTTCAGATTCGCCAGATCCAAACAGAGAACAGGCAGAGTAGGGCGAGGGTTGAATCCCACCGGAACTGCAAATACCAACTAGGGAGGGTCTTTCACCTCCGAAATGGTAGACCATAGAATTCCAACAGGAATTCGCAATTAAAATAAAATATCAAAACTCAACATTAGAAATACATCCTACACGCCAGTCATAAATACCCGTCGGACAAACTCCCGAGGTGTACAAATAAAGCCAACACGGCAACACTAACACCTACGCTAAAATAAAAGATGGGTCCGGGATAAGTTAAATCGACCGGAACCCAAATACAAGTTTATTTTATTTATTTAATAACGGGGACATTACATGTACGGTCACACCCAGCCACCGTACGGCCACACCTCTCCCTACTGTACTGCCACCCAGTCATACCGTACAGCCTCCCACCTACAGCACGACCTTCTATCCCAACTGTACGGCCACATTCCTTCCTCCATACGAACCTTCTGTCCACCGTACGGCCTACAGTTTCAAACGCCAAAGTTAGGAACTTTGACATCAGCGTGCCAGGGGGCTCGGAACATTACAGTGGTGTCATTGTGGATTGTATTAGTTCCTTACTTCATTCTGGTCCGAAGGCACATTTCATACCCCGCAGGTATCTCCCTCCAGACATCCCCGAACACCTTCCAACCGTCACCGTACGACCTCTCTATTGCCCGTACGACCACCCAACTCCTACCGTACGGTCACACCCAGCCACCGTACGGCCACACCTCTCCCTACTGTACGGCCTCCCACCTACCGCACGACTTTCTATCCTAACCGTACAGCCACATTCCTTCCTCCATACGGACCTTTTGTCCACCGTACGGCCTACAGTTTTAGGCGCCAGAATTAGGAACTTCAACATCAGTGTGCCAGGGGGCTCGGAACATTACAGTGGTATCAGAGCTGGTGATTCTGCCAGCTTGTGGGTTGTGAATGCAAGTATATACCAGGAGAAGAAGAAGATATCATTCGGCTAATAGAATGGAAGATCAATAGGATCCTGCCGCTCAAGTCATGGCATTACTAAGAGAGCTCACCAGAAACCAAATGCAGATCAATGACACTCAGCGACTCATGGAGGAGACATTACGAAAATTGGCTGAAGGCAAAGCATCCACAGAGAAAAATATGCAAAGTGACAATTCTGTTGCAGGTAGGGCAAACCCTGAACCAACACGCTCTCGACCGTCGATGCCTACCTTCCCCCCTCGAATGGAAGCACAACACAGAGAACAACCAACATTCCAAGATATGCAAGATCAACTTCGGGAGGACTGGAAGAATGCAAATCTGGAAGGGGATATAACCAACAAGGATTATGTAGATCTGAGAATGAGATATTCAGGTTGCAACAATCGGGGTGGCTACTATAACGACAACCTTAGGAGAAAGATCGGTAAAGTTAATTTATCTACTTTTGATGGCTCTGGTTCCACCATAGCTAGGGCATGGGTGTAGAAGGTCGACACCTATTTCCAACTCAACCCTATGCCAGAGGAGGAAGCTATAAAATTTGCGGCCCTACGTCTAGAAGGGGTGGCTCACGAATGGTGGCATCATGGCATGGTCACTCTGGGCCACGATCAGATAACCTCCTATGCTAATTTCACTGAGAGATTAATGGATCGTTTTGATGGAAGAGATCCAGAGCTTAATTTCAAAGATTTGGCTCAGTTGAAACAAACGGGGACAGTGGATAGTTTCATTACAGAATTTCAAAGATTATCAGTCCTGGTAACGGATATTTCGGAGAGACGATTGGTCGTGCTATTCATGGATGGGTTGGAAGAACCTTTGAGAGGTTGGGTGAAGGGATTCAATCCCATCACACTCACAGAGGCAATCAAGAAGGCATGCGACATGTCAACACCTTCCTCTTCCTCCTCCAGGAGTTATGCACAGTCCAAACCACCCCTTATTCCCAAAGAAAAGGACAACAAACCTCCACCAAAGAGACCTCTACTGGATGAGGCTACTCGACAGGAGCTCAGAAGGAGAAAGTTGTGATTCAATTGTAGGGAATCATGGGAACCTGGACATCATTTCTTAGGCAAGGGAAAAATCCACTATATTGAAGTAATGTCAGATGATGAAGAGGAAGAACATGCATCGGAAGCTAAGGAAGACGAATAGCCAGCCGCCGGAGAGGTTAACCTAAACCGTGCGGAAAGAATTGCCACATTGTTGAAAAGAGGCGGGACCATTGCTGCTTTAGCTGGAACCCTGAGATGCACTATCTTCCGGGTATGAGGTACTCTCCAGGGACAGAGGGTTGTGGTCATGCTAGACAGCGGGGCTACCCTCAACTTCATGAACTCCTCACTGGTCAAACGAAGGGGTTTACAAATAGGGGCACACCAAGGATTCAACGTCAAGGTGGCAGGTGGAAACATTTTGTCTTGCACCCATCTGGTCCCATAGCTGAGCATTTCTATGGGTAACCACACGGTGACAGATGACTTCTTCATAGTTGATTTGGACAACATGGAAGTCATCCTCGACATCTAGTGGATGGAAATATTGGATGAGTACACACAGAGTTTCAAACGAATGGAATTTTCATTCGAGGTGGATGGCAAGAAAGTTGTTCTAAGGGGAATGTCGAATGGAGGACCGAGGGAAATTTCTGCCCAACGGATGGAGGCCATCCTTAGGCACGACAATATGGTCTGGGCCGCACACTGTTTTATCTCATCAGAACCTGTACATGGACAACCTACCTTCTATCAGGATGAGGAACTTCAGTGTGTGTTGGATAAGCATCAATTAGTCTTTGCTGACATACCACCAAGCGTACCACCGCACTATAGGTTTGAACACACTATCAATATGGAGGTTGACGCCAAACCTGTCATCACCACACCGTACCGCCATCCTAAAAGGTTTAAGGATGAAATTGAAAAGACAATACAGGAACTTCTCGACAAGGGATGGATCAAGCCCAGTTCTAGCCCCTTTGCATCATCCGTCGTACTGGTCAAGAAGGACGGAACTCTGAGGATGTGTGTGGACTACCGTGCATTAAATAAGAAAACCATCAAGAACAGGTACCCTATTCCCAGGATCCACGAGCTGCTGGATGAACTATATGGTGCAGTCTATTTTTCAAAAGTAGATCTCCGATTTGCGTATCATCAAATCCGTATGAGAGGAAAAGATGTGGAGAAAACAGCCTTCCGCTGCCACTATGGGCATTACGAGTTCCTGGTCATGCCATTTGGATTGACCAATGCTCCCGCCACATTCCAGTCCTGTATGAATCACATCTTCAGCAAGCAACTGCGTAAGTTTCTATTGGTATTTTTTGATGACATTCTCATATACAGTAAGACATGGGAGGAACATTTAAAGCATTTGGATGAAATACTAGAGATTATGGAATCATAGTCCTTGTTTGCCAAAAGGTCAAAATGTGAGTTTGGGATGACGGAGCTATTGTACCTCAGGCACATTGTCAGTGGGCGAGGGGTTCAAGTGCATCAGGAAAAGATTCAAGTCATTCTGGATTGGCCACCACCAAAGACTCTCTCAAACCTGCACAGATTCTTCGGGTTGTGTAGTTATTATAGGCGGTCCGTGAAGGGATTCTCACAGTTCAGTGCACCATTGCCAGACCTAACAAAGAAAGGATCATTCCAATGGAGCGAACAAGCACAACAAACTTTTGAAAGGCTCAAAGAAGTCATGAGCTCTTGCCCGGTGCTAGCACATCCAAATTTCACCCGACCCTTCATTTTGGAGTGTGATGCCTCCGAAGAGGGTATTGGGGCCGTGCTGATGCAGGACCGTCACCCGATTGCATTTGAGAGTCGGAAGCTTTCGGGAGTAGAGAAATTGTATTCCATCTATGACAAGGAGATGCTCGCCATCATGCACGCCTTGACAAAATTTTGACAGTACCTCATTGGGGCCAAGTTCACCATGCGTACAGATCATAACAGCCTTCGGCACTTCCTGGAATAGCGGGAACTCAATGAACGACAACAGAAGTGGGTAAGCAAAGTACAGGCTTTTGATTTTGACATTGAATATATAAAGGGAAAAAATAATGTGGTGGCTAACGCCTTGTCGAGACGGCCAACGATATGCTCTTTATCTCAAATCTCAACCGATTGGAGAGCACTCCTGCTGGTTGAGTATTCCGAAAATAATTTCGCATGTCAGCTACTGGAGGGCGAAGGACAAGATGACAGATACAAGGTGGTTGATGATATTATATACTACAAAGGCAAAATATTCTTGGTGCCCAAATCCAAATTGAAGGCGAAGATTTTGAAGGAGATACACGACTCACCTCTGGCCGGGCATCAGGGATATTTGAAGACTTACAGGAAGATCAGGGAAATGTTCTCCTGGAAGGGTTTAAAGAAGGATGTCCTCCGATATGTCAGGGAATGTCCTACTTGTCAGCAGAACAAATCAGAACACTCTATGCCAGCAGGTCTACTTCAGCCACTGTCGATTCCTGAGCAGAAATGGACTAGCATTTCAACGGATTTCATTACTGGGCTTCCGAAGGTGCAAGGAAGAGATTGCATCTTTGTGGTGGTTGACAGATTGACCAAGTATGCACACTTCTTTGCTATTTCAAGGGAATACCAAATAGCACAGGTGGCAGACTTGTTCTTCTGGGAGGTGTTCCGCATGCATGGACTCCCTCAGAACATAGTGAGCGACAGAGACAGTCGTTTTCTCAGTACTTTCTGGAAAGAACTATTTCGACTGGCAGGAACAAAGTTGTCACCCAGCACAAGCTACCACCCGCAGACTGACGAATAGACAGAGATCGTGAACAAGTGGCTGGAAGGATATCTCAGAAACTGTGTCCGCACAACAGAAAGCGTGGGTCAAGTGGCTACATATGGGGGAGCATTGTTACAACACCACCTATCACATGTCCATCAGAATGACTCCCTTCAAAGCTTTGTACGGGTATGAACCAACTTCATTTGTGGACATGGTGTTGGGAGATAGTCGCGCACCAAAGGAAAAAGATTGGATGCAGGAAGGAATAGATATCCTAAGATCACTCCGGGAGAATCTCCTACGGGCTCAGAATCAACAAAAAATATATGCTGACAAGCATCGCGTTGAGAGGAGTTTTGAAGTGGGAGACTTGGTATACCTTCGACTTCAGCCATATAGGCAGTCGTCCCTGAACACATCTGAGAAGGAGAAATTGAGGCCGCGTTTCTACGGGCCTGATCGTGTTTCCAAACGGGTGGGTGAGGTTGCCTACGAACTGGATCTACCCTAGGGAAGCAGGATTCACAATGTATTTCACATATCTTGTTTGAAGAAGGCAGTGGGGCAACATGTCATTGTTTCTGAAGATTTACCACCCCTCGACGGAGAAGGGAAGTTAGTTCTGGAGTCGGCTGAAGTCATTACCACCCGAGAGAAAAAGTTGAGGACTCACACGGTCAAAGAATTTCTGGTGCATTGGAAGAACCTTCCATTGGAGGATGCTACCTAGGAGGGCGAGCAAATTCTGAATCATCCGAATTTTCAATTGCTTGAGGACAAGCAATCTTTGGGATGAGAGGATTGTAATGTCCCCGTTATTAAATAAATAAAATAAAGTTGTATTTGGGTTCCAGTCGATTTAGCTTATCCTGGACCCATCTTTTATTTTAGTATTGGGGTTAATGTTGCAATGTCGGCTTTATTTGTACACCTCGGGATTTTGTCCGACAGGTATTTATGACCGGCGTGTAGGATGTATTTCTCATGTTGAGTTTTGATATTTTGCTTGTAATTGCGAATTCCTGCTGGAATTCTGTTGTATGCTATTTCGGAGGTTAAAGACCCTCCCTAGTTGGTATTTGCAGTTTCGGTGGGATTCAACCCTCACCCTACTCTGCTTGTTCTCTATTCGGATCTGGCGAATCTGAAGTACTATCAATTGATTATTATTATCTCTCCTGGCAAATATTGATTTGATTTGTCATTGTGGATTGTATTAGTTCCTTACTTCATTCTGGTCCAAAGGCACATTTCATACCCCGCAGGCATCTCCCTCCAGACATCCCCGAACACCTTCCAACCATCACCGTACGACCTCCCTACCATCACCGTACGAGCTCTCTGCTGCCCGTATGGCCACCCAGCTCCTACCGTACGGTCACACCTAGCCACCATACGGCCACACCACTCCCTACCGTATGGCCACCCAGCCATACCGTACGGCCTCCCACCTACTGCACAGCCTTCTATCCCAACCATACGGCCACATTCCTTCCTTCGTACGGACCTTCTGTCCACCGCACGGCCGACAGTTTCAGGCGCCAGAGTTAGGAACTTCAACATCAGCGTGCCAAGGGGCTCGAAACATTACACTTAGTGAGAATGTCTGCTGTCTGATCTGCAGTTGGAACATATTGCAACAAAACTGTCCCGTCGTCAACCAACTGCCAAATGTAATGACAATGAATGTCCACATGTTTGGTTCTTTCGTGGAAAACTCGATTCTGGGCAAGCTTGAGAACACCCTCATTATCAGCAAACAAGGGAGTCAGACCTACTTTAGACATCTACATATCCACAAGCATCCAACAAAGCCAAACTGCTTCACAAGTTGCCTTAACAGCTCCTCGATACTCTGCTTTTTTCAAGGAGAGAGATACTGCTTTCTGCTTTTTACTAGTCCATGTGATTGCACTGGATCCCAAACTGAACACATATCCAAAGGTTGATTTCTTATCATCAACCGAACCCGCCCAATCTGAATCTGTGAACCCACTAAGTCTAGGATCATGACTTCGAGTGTAAAGAAGTCCATAATCAGGAGTGCCCTTCACATAACGCAACACACGCTTCGCTGTTGTCCAATGATGAGCCTTGGGGGCTGTCATGAAGCATGAAATATAGTTGACTGCAAAACTGAGATCAAATCTAGTAGCAGTAAGATAGATTAGACTGCCTAATAGCTGTCTGTAAGTGGTTTCATCAATAGGAGGAGAATTAGACTTGGCTGATAACTTCAGCCCTTTCTCCATGGGTGTAGAAGCAGGTTTACAATCTTGCATTTGAAACCTGTCAACCAAGTTCTTGGCATACTTAGACAGAGAAAGAAAAATGATGCCATCAGTCTGCCAAACCTCAACACCTAAACAATAATGGAGAAGTGAAATATCCCTTTCCGGATATTTACTAAATACCCTTAATATAAATCTTGCAGATTTAAAACCGGACAGTAAACCAATTTTTGATATAAATTCCAGAAGTTTAATCAATTTGTAACCAGCAGATATGCATCTAAGAAAACTCAGAAAAGTCTATTTTATTCCTTCAATATTCAGAAGTACATATATAAACCAGCAATTAACACAAATAGTTGCCCAATAGCGTTACTGTATTATAAAACAGCAATACAATAACACGCACAATCCAGAAAATCCAATCTTATAAACAGCAATACAGTCAGATTGGCAATGTAGATAAAACCTGTAAGAAGGCTAGGTTTGCGTCCAAC
>MU225084.1:1325059-1354704 GCA_018584345.1 Thuja plicata | reverse complement strand
GCACAATCCAGAAAATCCAATCTTATAAACAGCAATACAGTCAGATTGGCAATGTAGATAAAACCTGTAAGAAGGCTAGGTTTGCGTCCAACCTCCAAATATTTCTTCAAGGGTTTGCGTCCTCAAAAAAATAACCAGTCACTGTTTCCAGCTCCTAGATTAATATTTGTTTTTAAAAATTATATTCTTCATTCCTTCCCATGTGGAGCCTGTGGTACCTTTATCACTTTTCCCAATGCAATGCACGCCCCTTTAGGCAATGTGGGATAAAACACCTTTTTTGTCCTTTAGTCACTTAAGTGAACATAGTACCTTTTTAAAATAAAGTGACAAGTTAAATGCACTTTAATAGTCACTTAGTCAGTAAACCATATAATCATCGGGCATTAAAATAACTGACCAAATTAACTCGGATAAGCACGTGTAGTAGCTCGTTGGAAAGCTCTCGGCGAGATGCTTCCAAACCAACACTGAGATACCAAGAAGACTGAGCTCTGTTTACTTACTAAAAATAGGAAGCATCCGGACAACCTGCCAAAACTGCTCTGATGGGTCTGAAACTGGAATTGTCTAGGCCAAATCTCGAACTGAACCCCGTAAAGAACCTTTTCGCCCCTGAAACCTAGGTGAAGTGAGCCAGCAACACAGAATTATAATGTCCCAGAAAAAAGGGGACATTACAAGAAGCCCCAAATCTGTCATATCAAAATCCTTGCACAAGTCTTGTTTGATTTCTATAATCAAATGTGTTAAACTGCCAGTGATGATCAAGTCATCCACATAGACAGCAAGGAAAAGAATATCATCACCGGAGAATAGACAGATTACTATCAGAAGGACAACGCTGAAAACCATGAGCAACCAAGTACTGATCAGTCTTGATGTACCACACTCGAGGAGCCTGTTTGAGTCCATAGAGTGCTTTCTGGAGCCTACATACTTGGTGTTCTGTGTCGGTAACCTTGAAACCAGGAGGCTGTGTCATGTAGACTTCTTCCTGCAACTCACCGTTGAGGAAGGCACTCTTTACATCCATTTGATGGACTTTCCATCCACACTAAGCTGCAATGGCGAGAAAAAGATGAATTGTACTCATCTTGACAGTACGAGCAAAAGTCTCCTCATAATCAATGCCCTCCCCCTGTGTGAACCCTCAAGCAACTAATCTAGCCTTGATTTTATCTAAGGTACCATCTGCTGCTAGGCATCCATGGCTAGGGTATTTTGGTGGCTAATGACAGTTTCCAGATTAGTTGTTATTAAAGTTTCAGACCAGTCTCTTGCATAAGTTCATACAGGGTATGATAGTTCTTGGTATCTCAAGCATTTGTTAAGAGTTGAAATGAATATGCTATATTTGCAATTTGATGTAAATCTGATATGATAATTCAATATAAGGAGTTAGCTACAGCAGTAATCAAGTTTGCAATAGTTGTCATTTCCTTCATTTGGTATTTGCACGCATGATTACTAATCTTAGCAAAGTATTTAAATTATCAAAAAAAAGCATTTGGTTTAGAAACCCAAAGTCATCAAGCAAAGGCAGAAAATTTTGTGTAGTCTATATTCCACCTGGGTGGGATATTACATAATTGTTGCTTGATATAAACTCCACATGCCAAGAGGAAGGTATTGTAGCGTCACTATACACAGATACTGTAGCATCATTGTTCATGGGTATTGTAGCAGCACCCCAAACCCTTGGATATTCTTCCTAAATATGTTCTATTTTGACTTCTGAATGAAGCCAAACTCACAGGCAAACCTTCAAGAGATATTTCACACCTTCAGATTGCAAGGCACTGAAGAATGATCATCCTCCAATGCCAAACAGCCCAGGAAACACATAATGCCTTGGTTTCTCTCCTCCAAATGTGAAGAAGTCATGAAGATGAAGTTATCAAATGCTTAAAAGGAGATGATTCGATTCTTCCTTTGACTGCTTATATATTTCCCTCAAAGAGGTCGATCCCCAAAAAAACACATTTAATATGCATTTTAAAATGTTATAAGTTTGCACTTTAATGTGTAATAGTTATTTCCTTGGTATGGGCACTCAAACAATTAAATAAGATGGCCCCCTTTTAATTATAAATTGGCCCTTGAGCTATAAAGTGCAAATATAATGTTAAAATATAACTTTATAATAATTATTATTATTAAAGTCACCTTTAATAATAATTAAATGTTATAACTTATGCAATACTCCATATTTCACCAAGTCAGCTGAACACCGGGATTGACACTACCAATCATAACCCGTTCAGGTGCCTTGCTATAATTAGTAATCCTGACTTTTTCTGAAATAGTCACTTATTATAAATAGTAAGTGTGCCAAATTGAACCAAATAAAGAGCAATCCTGAACACTTCTGACCTCCGGAATGGGACTAAGCCTCCTGCACTGCCAACTGAGATCCTCTAACCATCAGTTTTAGCCTACGAGGGTCAATAATAGGCTAATCCAATCATAAATCATAACATCCCAAAAAAGGGACATTACACATTTTTAGTTTCCAGTTTTGTATTTGTTGAATCGAACAGTGGTAAGAAGGGTGCCTCCCCTATTGCTGAGAGGAGATTTATCTCACATACACATTATCTAAAATTACTATTTTGCAAGTTGTTGATTGAGTTACATGCAAAATATTTAGCCAACAAAAATGTGGTGAAGGGATGCAATGAAATGGTGATTATGCATGCTAAAAGGGTTCTACAGAGTTTCGTTCTGCTGTGATAACTGTAACAGTTCATAGACTGACCTATCAAGTGCTTAGAAACAAGTACAATTATCAGACGTGTAGCTGATTGCCTTTCCACTCATATGATGATAATTGGTGAAATTAGTGAACTTGCAGACTATAGCCATAGCCGAATGGTAGTCCATGTTGGTTGTATTGGAGGTTCTTGAAAGTTTGCACTGATGTCTTAAATTGCAGACCGGAAGCAGCAGCTTTGGTGAAGTTAGAGGGCTCATTGTGTGATCATTTTATGGTTTCAGACCTATCTATTCAGTTCCAACAGCGACTCATTGTCAAGACCTCATTTGGTGCATTTCCGGGTGGTTGTTGGTGGTTTGAGTTGAGTTTGGCAAGTGGGAAGGCATCCTTGTTTGGAAGAGCAGCATTTGCAACTTTTGGAGGTTCTATGGTGTTGAACGTATACTGATTGACACTGCTGTAGCTTGCAACCTTTGTCCTTTGAGGTTTCAGACCTTTGATACTTGTATGCTTCGACCACACCTTACTATAAGGTATCTATGAATGAATATCTTCCAATGTAATATCATATTATCCACTCTTTCCAAGAAAGAAATGAAAGACATTGATTTCACATTGGAAACCTATATCAGAAATTCATGACAGTGAGAAGTATTGGTGTGTTTAGTTGTTTGTTTCTTGTTGTGACATATTTGGCAAAAAACTTCAAAAAATAATAAATTAGGGGCTGTTCTTACATGTAACTATTCATTCCTTGGTGTTTTCTAAACAAGTTGGTTGTAAAGGCTTATGTTGCCTCAGCCTACGAGTCTTCGAGGGTTAGGGCAAGATTATGGGAAGTGTAAGTTCACTTGAGAGTTTATATAATGTCTCGATATTGCTGTTTTGTACTAGAGAGTTGGTAATTTACACTGGACGAGCTTCAGATTTTGGGTTACAGATCAAACTAATTGTTGATTAATAATTATAAGTTTTGAGCAAACCATGAGCATGTAGACAATGAAAAATAATATCTGAAAAATAGTAATGACATGCAATAACAAATTCTTTTAAAAAGTTTAACCTGGAAAGTCTCTGAATTCATTGCGAGGGATTGACTTTGAATATCCAATTTAGATGCTTTGCAAATAAAATTCTATTTTGCGGTCATCTTGTGCCTTAAGCTAGGGCGTAGAAATTCAGACAATGATTTTTGGAAGGAAAAGCTGTATAGAAAGTATAGTGCATATAGGTCTGCTGGACACGAACCCAAAATTATAAAGTTGTGGGAGATTTTCATTGCTTGTCTGTAGTAAAATATCTAAATTAGACCAAAATTTATTTAGCGTTTCATTCTACAATTGTTTGGTGTACTCTTAGGGAAACCTTTGTTTGTGCTTTATTTATTAGGATATCACATCAAACTGACTGGGTTTTCAAACCTGTTTTGCATTAACTCTCAAGGGTAAAGCCAAATAAGGTCCTTGTAGCCAGCTTACAATGCCTATTGGTATGTTTGATAATATTGGTTACCTGGCAAGTGTCTTAATTGTCCATTAAGTTTGTTGTCACTCTTGGGTTGTTGTGAGCATCGCTTGGTTGAGGGTTGTGTTCCTCTTGGCAACCTTCGAGTCCTTTAAATATTTTGTTTGCTTCCAAGGAAGGGAGTATAGTTGGATGAAATGGAATCCTTAGCCGATCATCTCTAGTCTTCTTCTCTGTAATAATTTCATAATTTTGTGAGCAAATAAAGAAATGTTTTACCCCAGTATCTGGTATGCTCTGCCATCTTTATTAATATCTCATGTATGTAATTTATCAGATATAGCAGTAAACAGTCCTCCATCCCAACTATTTATTATGTGGCATTAGAACAACATAATTTGGTAAATTCTAAATCCAATTATAAGCCATTATGATAATAAACCCTAAAAGAAAAAGCCTCCATTTATTTCAAATATGTTCCAATCCTGTAAAAACATTTGTTAATGTTAGTTTCACCTGGAATTATTTCACGTTGAAACTGCATATTCCAGTCCATTATTGATAAATACAATTTCCTTGAAAATGAAACTGAGTAAAATTTTCTAAAATTTATTCTTTTGATAATACATTATTATAAGTTAAACCAACGCCACAGTCAATAACCTCGGTTACCTTGGTAAGAATTGCTTACCTAAACTGGGCTTGATTTTAAATACATTCTCCTTAGATGCTTGCATTTTCATCTGTTCTGTAAATACCCCATATTTGTTCAAAACAACATTGCATCTGTGTGTTACCTGAGCATTGCATCTGTATGTTACCTGAGATGTCCCATATTTTTAAAGGGACTACTAGTGTGCGAAGAGTTTATTTTGAATTTTTGTGTATCAAACCAGTCCAGATTATGCATTTCAGAAAATCAGTTTAGAAGAAAGGCAGCCTTAACATTCTAGGTAGATATTTTAAATTTTTGTTGGCAATTATTTTTCTTTGATATAAAAAGAGGATGCTATTATTAGACTCTACTATGCAGGTCCCTTTTTTCTCACAAATGGATGATCAGCTTATTGGTGCTATATGTGAAGGGCTAACACCTGCTCTTAGCACTGAAGGAACCTGTATTATTCAGGAAGGAGATCCTGTAAATGAAATGCTCTTTATTATCCGTGGTTACTTAGACAGTACAACAACTGATGGAGGTAGACTTGGCTTTTTCAATTCAATTCTACTGGGCCCTGGTGACTTCTGTGGCGAGGAACTGCTCACTTGGGCATTGCTGGCAAAATCAAGTTCAAATTTACCGTCCTCAACCAGGACAGTTAAAGCATTGGTGGAAGTAGAAGCATATGCATTGCAGGCTGAAGATCTAAAGTTCGTTGCAAACCAATTCAGGCGTTTGCACAGCAAGAAATTTCAACATACATTTCGATTCTATTCTTATCACTGGAAAACGTGGGCAGCCTGCTTTATACAAGCAGCTTGGCGGCGTTACAAGAAAAATAAATTAGAAGCAGAACTTCTGAGGAAAGAGAGGTTCAGCTATTCTCAAAAGCGAGAATTTGAACCAAATTGCGCTTCTGCTACCTCGGCAGACGATGCTAATACAGACAGTAATGGTACCCCTGCTGCAACCATGGCAGAAGTTCCACAGAATAACCCACTTCTAGAGGTTACACTGTTGGCTTTTCCCTTTGCTGAAAATACAAAGAGAGGGATTAGTTGGACAAAGCCTATGAGTTCTCATGGTGCAAATGATCAAATGCCCAAGTTACGGAAGCCTGAGGATCCAGATTTTTCTGTTGAGGCTGACGATGAGTAACAGAATTGTCGTGTTTCATTGTACATGTAACATTTAATGCCAAGCTCTGGAAATTAAAACTGAAGCATGTAAATGTCTTGAAGAGAAAGTCATACATTTGCATTTCCATTGTGTGTGGCTTGGTTTGTGTGTTAATAAGTTGAAAGAATTTCTTACATTCCCTGCATCATATTATGTATTCCTTTCCTCCTGCTTTGGCAATCTACTGCCAATTTGGTCCCAGCTGTATAACTACATGATTTTTTTATATTTGAAAGTTTATTTGCGCAGCATGCTAGTTTATGGGCCAAACATTGATTTAAAGAAGACATTAAAATCTGATTGTCTCGAACATTCAGATGATCTCAGAAATTTGATCTGTATCAGTGCAAAGGAAATATTTCAATATTTTCGTCGATTTCAACTCTTGCTGCAAAACGACAGTGCCTTGTCAATTTAGTGCAATTATTGACAAATTGAATGGACCTTTGATTTCTATTGATGATTCTACGAGTTTTTGCATTAATGAAAAGAAATCCAACATTTTGTTGAATCGATTTACATTTTCTTTGATGATGGTAATTGAGTCTTTGCTTTTATCTTCAAGAATCGGTCCATAGTCATTTAAAAGGACTGTGAAATGTGAAAAGTGATAACAATTCTAAGCTATTCTAGTTTGGGGTGATAATTATATCATTGATATAAGTACTGATATAAGTAGTGGTGATAATTTCATTTTGTATAGAAAAAGAGCCGAATTTCTTAAGATAAAGATTGATAAAAATTGCAAGGCTGACTGTCCTATAAACTTAATGTTTAGTGGGGTGTTTAGTGGGGTTCTCATTACATTACAGCAAGATTTAATTTGGTCATGTCAAAATTTAAAGATTATGTTAGAGTTTATGTTAGTATGTTAGAGTTAGCAGAACGCAGTTATTTTATTCTTCATGTATCGTTGACTAAATTTTTAAAAAGTGGAAAATACAATAGATTTTTGCAAAATTTTCAGCATTTGTTCTTCATGATGTGCATATTTTGTAGTGGAAAACCACAAAAAATGGAGATAAGCAGCTGCCAATTAGCACTTGTTTTTTTTTTTTTTTAAATTAATATGTAAAATTCTTGTTTTAGAAAACATTTTTTTGATTGACTGAAATTGTTTGAATGTCATAAGAACAATTTCTAAAATATAGGTTTTCTAGTTTTTTTGAAATTTTTTATACTTGAAGAATAAATTATTTTTTATTTTTTATTTATAATAGTGTAAATAAAGTGATTTGTATATATAGATATATATTTTTTATTGGAAAATGTATAAAAAGATTACAATCAATAAAGATAATAAAAATCAATTAGATGTTTTATAGGATTTAGAATCACATTATTAGCATAAAAATAATCTAATATATTTTATAAGTATCTAATTTTGAACAATAAAATAAAATGTTAAACTATTTCATTCTATTTTTTAAATTTACTAACTTCAAAATATAAACAATTGTCATGTAATAGAGAGTACTTGAATTCATATTATTGTTATAAATATATTTGTTTTTTATTAAAAAAGCAGCCAGAATGAGGGGGCTGACCCAACACAAAAAACAAAGCCAGCACGAGAAGTGTCAGACTACCAGCATAAAACCATTAGCAACACACCCTCAGCCTATCCCCTTCTTTAAAATCAAAAACCAAAAACTAGTAACCATAGGTCCCAACTTCACCATGAAATTGGTAACCAGCTTGTGATCAGTAACAGACCCCAACTTCACAATGAAATTGGTAACTAGCCTATGAACATTAGTAGCAGCAAAGTTCTTAAAAATCCTAACATTAGCATAAAACCAATTAACAGTCTTATAGCCAACATAGTTAAAAAAAAACAGTAATAAATAGGCCCTTAATGGCCGACCACCAGTAGCAGCTAGAGAAAAAGATCATCAAAAAAGAACAGAAGGTAAATCACCTAGGGTTTTTTTCCCCCTCCATCTAGCAAAAGCTTCAACCGGTCCTCTACAAGAAACTGGAAGAGGTTCCCATCGTTTTTTTCCTCATCTGAAGTCTTCAAACTCTCCAGGTGCAGAAGTTGAAGAGTCGTAGCCGCCGAATGCATCACTTTAATGACAAATTTTGCAACTATGTTGAAGCTCTCTCCCAGCTCCCTAATTTCATCCTTCATCTCCTATAGGTCATTTTTGAAGCCCAAGTCCTGAATTAAGTCATGGAGTCGCTTAATATCACCCTTCATTTGATTTAGGTCGGCCTAAACCTCCTCATCACTTTCCTCCGGGACACCATCCTTATTCCCCCCGTATCCTTCTTAGTCGCAGTAACCTCCGACTGGCCCAAAGGTGAGGTAGTAGTAAGCGGTGACTCTGTCATCTATTCTCCCATCATTTTCTTTTTGGAGAAGTCCACCGTGGGCAATTTAAAACTAGCCAAAATTTGGGTAGATTCCTGGCTTTTCTCACCTCCCTCCTTAGTCGGGGTATCTTTACCTTTGTCTCTATCTAAGTTGTCCTTCTTAATTTTAATTGTTTTCCCTTTCTTTTTTTCATCACTACATTTTTTCCTCCCTTCTTCCTCCTCTGAATCCCCCTCTTCATCTTCAACTTCGAGGTATCTTTTCCTAACTGCCTTCTATTTAACTCGTGTGTTGGACGCAATCCTGTGGGACCTCCTCCTGCTATCATTGTCTTTCTCTTCATCCTTCGAGTCAATATTTATTTGAACTTCTCCCACCAGACCAGCTTTTTCTTGGCGTGAGTTCTTGGGCTTATTCCTCGCGAGAGTTGGTATTTTCGAGGACAATGTAGGTTGAGACGGGGAAGCCACTATCTCATTAGGATTATTAGTAGTGGGGGTATTAATTTCTTGCAAAGGAACAAATCTAGGAGGGCACAAAGCACAATGGAAATTATAAAGTTGTAGAATGAGGCCTTGGTGGAGAATGCAGAAGTTTTGCTTCATTTTTTTTTCTTTTCCCTCACATCAACCACCGACGCCTCCAGCGAGTGCAGCAGAAAAAAAGGAAAAGAAATTTCTTCATTGTAACGAAAATGGTTTAACAGAGGGAAGTGATAGTTGTAACAAGTCCCAAACTGACCTTCTAGGGTAAGATACTTCATAATAATCAAGCATACCTTGTTCCAGGGATCAGGCAACTCGGCGCGTTTGAAGCCACCACGGAACCGAACATGAATCTCCATCTTTTTTTAAAATCTTTTGACGCTCGTATCATCCCTACTCTTAGACACCTTCTTCCACTTCCTGCCCTCCATAGATAAACCTGTGGCCTGGGCAAATACCTCTTCATTAATTTTGAAGGTTATACCATTAATGGTAACCTTGCATTCCTCCCAAGAATCCACTAGTTGCATAGAAATAAGCTCATCACTTCCCTCCATGGCTTCCATGTAAGGGGAAAAAACCACCTTCCTTCAAATACGTGATGGCACACAGGTTCTTGAGAAACCCATCTTCAATTTTGGGCGGTTCCATACAGACCATGTCGCCACCCATCTCAATGTTGTTCTCTGAAAGAAACTCGTCTTCTTGAGGCTCCAGAGACATCACAACCGATCTACCACCACACAGACCAACCCTAAGCCAACCCCAGTTCAGATAGCCTTCGTAGTAGACCCAACTCAAGCAACCAGTGTTGTAGAAAATAGTTTCCCAATTAGTACTAATACTAATCACTTTAATTGCAAGATGGCAATTCGACCCACAGGAGGTACTGTTCACATGGGGAGCCATAATGAAAGCTACAAAGGCCCATGGGAATAAATGATTGCGTATCTTGGAAATAAAACGCCAATAAAGCCTGGTCGTCTTATCAAAAATCACAAGTCTTGTGCAAATCTCCACACCGATATCGCTCTTAAATGTGTCTATACCTTCAACAAAAAAGGTAATAATTACCCATCTTATCAGCAAGTTACTAAAATTAAGTTTCTTTCCAATTTCACTTTTGAAATTTGAATTCGCACTGCGCCTCGTGACTCTACAAGTTGCCTTTCTCCTCCAATTAGCATCATCCTTGTACCTCATCATTTAATGACATTATTTCTTTCTTTCTCAACGAGAAAAATAGTGTGCTTCGTCACCGAATTTAAATGTCTCCAACACTTGGCCCTGTGCATCCGCATTTCCTTCTTTGTAAATGTGCTGCAATTTAAATTCCTCTAGCCTTGGGAGGAACAGCCAGATGCCCTGCAACAGATTAGACATATTCCAGCTACCTCTATAGTTCCCCTTGACCAAGTCAATCACAATTTTTGAGTCACCCTCGATAATCAAATTCTTGATTCCGACGATAATTGCCACTTTAAGACCCCATAATAAGGTGGAGATTTCTGCCACATTATTGGTACCCAACCCAAGATTAACCACATAAGCAATATTCATCTTCCCTAAGTGGTCCCTAATAATACCTCATCCCGCAGCAACCCCACCACAAGAAGCCCCATCAAAATTTAGCTTGAAGAACGTGTCATCTGGGGGGCCCATTGAGTATTCCTCCTCGCAAGCACCTTTGAGTTATCAAAAACCAAAAAGGAATTAGGGAGCTGCCAAACATGAGCTAGTCTACAGTCCATTTCCTTAGGGGGGAGTTAGGAACTCTCCGCCGGAAAGTCTCCAGGTTTTCCCTCAGCAGATTGACAGCAGAACGCACTACCCCTTCAACCTCAATTTCCTCCCCCCGAAACACTCTATTATTGCTTTCTTTCCACAGGCTCCAGCACACATGCGAGGGTAACATTTTCCAGAGAAGATAAATGAGCAGATGTACCAAAAAATGGCCCCAATTGATGACAAATTGGTTAACATTCTCTAAAAACAACCAATCTAGCTGCATTTTGCTCATTATTTTGGACCACACCTTAGACGCATAAGGGAAATGAATTAAGAGATAATTTATGGTCTCTTCCTGATTTTTACACATAACACACCAGTTACCAGCTGGATACCCCTCTTCTGGAGGTTATCCAGCGTGGGGATCTTACCATGCAACACCGTCCACCATAAAAAAATTATTTTAGGGATCAATTGTGGGATCCAAAAACTTTCCCACATTTTCTCATTTGCCACCTTCTTAGAATTAACTAAATAAGAAGATTTCATTGTGACCTCCCCTGAGTTGTTATGGCACCATACAACTTTGTCTTTTGTCTGAGAGAGGGGGATCCTAATACCCTCAAAGAGCTTCTGAATTTTCTGAACATAAAGGGGAACCTGAGCGTGGTCAATATAGGCTTCCGCCAACTTTTTCCATTTCCTGTCCTGAGAAATGTAATCTTTTACTTTACTTCCAAAGTAAGATTCCAGCCTGTCCATATTGTGACAAAACTTGTCCCTACCCAAAGGTTTATCACTAACCCACCAGTCCTCCACGAAACTGATCTGATTACCATTACCCAATATCCATTTCATCCCCCTTAACAGGGATCCCTTACACTTAGCTATAAAGTTCCAAATTCTAGAGCCAGTCAGTAAACCCTGACTTAAAGGGAAATGGGAGGTGTTATTAAAATACTTAGCCTTCATAATCCTGCACCAGTCAGTGGATTCCCTGAAAAGCTGCTAACCAATTTTGGTTATTAAAGCCTTATTTAAATCTTTTAATTTCCTCACTCCCAGCCCGCCCTTGACCTTCAGTTGACAAATTGTATCCCATCTGACCAGGCTCTTTCTAGCTTTTTCCTCCACCCCCGTCCACAAAAAAATTCTCTAATTTTTCTCAAGCTTCTTTGTCATTCTATCAGTGATTTTAAATAAAGAAAGGAAGTAAACAAGAATACCTTAGAGGGCCATAGACAACAGTTGTAGCTTCCCCACGTTGCTGAGCACTTTCCCCTTCCATCCTGCCAGTCTTTTCTACATTTTCTCCAGAATGGTGTTCCAGAATTGGTCTGAGACCTCCTTAACCATGAGTGGGAGTCCAAGATAGGTGTCTGGAAGCTCACTCCCCATACAACCAAGATAATCCACAATCTTTTGTTGCGTTCTATGCTATGTATTGAAGAAATAAATTTTTCTCTTACAGTAGTTGATCAATTGTCCTGAAACTTCCGCATAGATATTCAGCAAATTTTTCCATTCCCTAGCTTCCCTAATACAGGCTTTTCCAAAGAGGAACATATCATCCACAAACTGTTGGATAACTTCCGTAGGAAGGGTGGAGGCTGATTTAAAACCAGCTATGGATCCAACCCTCTTCAGCTTCAGGAGGTTCTGAGCCAGCACCTCCGCAATCATCAAGAAAAGGTAGGGCAAAAGTGGGTCCCTTTGTCTCAATCCCCTTTCTAGCTTAAACAAACCCCAGGGTGAGCCATTAACCAACACTGCAAAGTGAACCATTTCCACCACCACCTTTATGACTTTTATTAATCTTTCATGAAACCCAAATTTTCTTAGCACCTTATACAAGAAATCCCAAAAGACTCTATCATAAGCCTTAGAGATGTTCAACTTCAGCGCCATCCCAGCATTCTTGCTTCTATCCATAGAATGAATGATCTTGTGGGAGGTAATCACCGCATCCAAAATTTGTCTACCCAGAACAAAACCTTTTTGGTTAGGATTTATAATTTTTCTTAGAAGGGGTTTTATTCTATTAGCAAGGATTTTGGAGAGAATTTTGTAAATAGTGTTACATAGGCTAATGAGGCGGAAGTCTCCCACACTCTGTGGATCTTGAATCTTAGGGACCAGCACAATATGCATATTATTAAGTTTCTTCATGATGTTTCCAGTTCTAACAAAATCACGGGCCATGGATTACGTCATACTTGACAATCTCCTAGAATTGCTGGAAGAAAGCTAGAGGAAAGCCATCCAGGCCAGGAGTTTTATAAGCCCCCGTGGAGAACACATCATTTTTAACCTCCTCCTCCGAAACCTGATGTAACAACTCTTCATTTTCCTCCTCGCTTATGACAGTCGGGATAGTCTCCATGAGCCTATTGGAAATGTCAACCAAATCCCCCCGAGCCAGGCATATATTGGTGTCCTGGAAGAACTCCGCAGCAAACCTACCAATATCTTCTTCCTCTATTAGCATTTGATTTCCCCCATTCCTTAAGGATTTAATGGTATTTCTCCTTTTATGAATTGAAGCGAACCTATGGAAGAAGGCCGAATACCCATCCCCTTCCTTGAGCCATTGGACCCAAGACCTTTGCTTCCAGTAAATTTCTTCCCTCTTTAGATTCTCTTTCCATTTCTTTTGCCACACTTCTTCACAATGATCACTCCTAGAGAAATCACCCATGGCTATTCCCACTTGGAAGTGTTTAAGCTTTTCCTCAATCTCTTTCTTGCTCTGAAATATATCTCCAAACCTGTTCTTAGTCCACCCTTGGGTCTCCTTCCTGATCATATGTAATTTTTTAGAAATTCTAAACATGGTCGTCCCCCAAATAGGAATGTTCCACCATTGTCTGATACATTCAGTAAATTCTGGGTGGGAATGCCACATTATCTCATAGCAGAATGGGCAAGGCCCACTCCTAGTCTTCTCTTCCCAATTGAGTATCAGTGGGCAATGATCAGACACCGTCCTAGCGAGGTGAGATAGGCCCACCGTCGGAGCAATATCCCAACCTCCCAAAATCATCCATCTGTCTAGTCTAACTTGGATAAGCTGCTTTCCTTTTCTATTGTTGGACCAGGTGAAGACCATTCCTTGCATATCAATATCAATCAAGTCATTCTTTCTCATAAACTCTGCCAAGTCTTGCATACTATCAGAATATCCTGGGTGCCCCCATCTTCTCTGAGGAAAAAAGGGGGGGTATTAAAATCCTCCACACACATAATGGGGTACATCTGATCAGCTGACATAAGGTTAGTAATCTCTCCCCAAATCCTACTACAATCACTTCTAACATTGGGAGCATAAATATTATACATGTACTAGGAAACATTGTTCCATTAAAACAAAACCACAAGATAGTTATGAGAAAAAGCCACATCATTGCCAAAAAACTTACTCGGGTTCCAGAGAGTAGTCACACCACCGTAGACCTCATCAGCTTCACTATAGAGGAAGGCCACTCCAAGCCAGATTTTATCCACTAAAAGAGCAAAATTTTGGTATGTCATCTTAACCTCCTGGATTAGAACCACATCAAATTTATAATCTATAATATACTTCTTCAAAGCATACTGTTTCTGAGGGCTATTCATGCCCCTCAAGTTCCAAGAGAGGAACTTCATTTTCTAATTTTCTGGGAATCTTCTAAGGTTAATTGCGTCCCATTGGCAATTCCCCTTGCTGCTTCCTTTGTTCTCAATGATCTCACCGTGGGATGACCAACTTTGGCTTCATTACCCACATCCGCCTTTTTCCCCCCTCGAGTTTTCCTCTTTGGTTCTGACCAGTCTAGGAGACTATCTGAAGGAGAAGAAGGGGTCAACAGTGTCTTCAACTTAACCTTTATGACACCACTTTGGGAAGGGGAACAAAAATCATTTCCTCCTGGTGCCCTCACCTCCCCCCAGTCACTAATACTTCCATCCTCTCCCGAGTCTCCCTCTTTCTTCTGGCTGCAAGTCAAAGATAACTTACTCTTCTCGCTCTCCTCTCCCTTTTTTTCTCTTTCCTCGGGCTTTCCTTCTTGGAGTTAGAGATATACTCTAGGACCTTAAATCGTAAAAATTCTCCTTCCTCCAAGATTATCTCTTGTTCTACCATCTTGTCTTTACCATCTCCTATCTTCTCTGATGTTTTAAGACTATCCCCCTCACCTATCAAGTGAGGGAGCTCTCGTTCCAAGGATCCATGTACTTCCTTCTCCACCCCCTCCCCAGCTAAATGACTCACAATAATACCAGTCATTTAGAGCCAGTGTGGGAAGGTCCTCTGAAATCCCACAATCCTTTCGGGGGGCCTTGCAAACCGCCACAACATGACCATTTTTATCACACCTCTGGCAGTGGAGGGTGGCATTCTCATAAACAATGGCCTGATTCTAGTTAGCCCATTTGGATTTTAGCTTCTCAAAGGTTGGGAGGGGTTTATTCATTATAACATTCACACAGAATCTCGCAAACACCAGCCTTGAATTTTGCAAAGTTACAAAGTCTGCTGACACGTATTGGCCAAATGAGTTCCCAATCCACTGGAGCACTTTCTCATCCCAAAATTCTAGGGGGAGTCCTGGGAGATGGACCCATACCGGTGTATATTTCTGAAGCTCCGCATTCGAGTTAAATCCTGGCTTTCATTTTGCCAATAACAAATAATGCTTGCCATAGCACCAGTTTCCAGTAGATACATGTGTGAAATCCCCCGTAGCGTTAAACTTAAAGAGGAGCAAGCCCCCAGTCATGGCCGAGACACTAAGGTTCCTTTTAACTTTCCATCTGGCAGTGCACCACCATTGCACAATATCAATGGTGGGCCTGAAGGCGATGAATCTCCCCACTAGACAAAGTTGTAGTGAGGCAGAAATGCTTTCAACCACCCCATTAGGGACAAAGATCTCCAAACCAAACTCACCCGCAGAACATTCAGGGACATCTGGGGAGGCAGGAATCTTTTTTCCCAACACCGCATTCTTCCAATCCCCCAGCTGGCATTCCTTGTCCACCCCCACCTTCTCAGGGCTAGATAGAAGGGAATCACCACCCGCCAAAATCTACGAGTGAGAAGAGTCATCCAAAACTGAAACAACAGACGAACCAAAGCCCGTATTGTCGGCAGTGTACACTCTGTCATCCCTGTGTGACAACACTAAGAACAGGTCCAGACAGAGAGTCTCCAGGTCCCTAGGGTCCCCCGGCGGTGAGGAAGTCGAAGCCAGCTTGAATTCAAAAATCCAACAAGTGGGAAGTTGCAGAGCGATTTTTTTTTGTTTCTTCCAAGTAAATGTTGATACTATTGTATAAATATATTTGTTATAACTCTTAACTATTGTAATTTTTTATTATATTTATGTAATAGCGATTATAGATCTCATATCAATAATACAGTATTTATAGTGGAATTATACATTTTTCTTAAGAACATAATCCTAATTTTATTTAAAAATATAAATAATTATATTTGTAATAATAAAATTACTCTTAAACTTAATTATTAAGAAATGTTAATCTTTTCAATAAAGAAATGACATAAATTTGCGCAAAATAAGAGGGCAAGTATTATAGGTCGAATGAATTTCAGTAATGACATGCGATTTAGAAACCAATTTTCTACTCTCACATGAGATATTGATGACCCTCCTGCTAATATTGAGGCTAGGGCTCCAAAACCTCTGGTACTTAGGAAGAACTATCGCAATCAAGAGCAAAAAAGTAATAACTCCACATCTACAGATGGAGTTTCCAAGCGTCAGTGAGGGCGAGGATTCCCTATTCCCACTAACAATACCCAAGGTTTAAGGTTTGTTGCCATGGCATTCAACAAAATTTCTTCTACATTTAATCAATCTAGTGCTTCAAGATTCTCTACAATTTCTAAGCGGCCTAGGGCTTCAAAAAAAATTTTGACTGGAAACCTAATTTTAATCCTAAAGAACACCACAACATGATTGCTCCAAGATGGGTAAGAATTCCAAACATGCTTGTCAAATTACAGGATAGTCACATTTTGATGAGAATACAAAATCTTCCAGGTGGATTTGAGGGTTTAGAAAGCAATTTTGTTTCTTCATTTGATGTCAAAATCTTAGTCAACCTAGAGATAAGCACGTAGGTATTGGAACCCATTAAAATTATTACAAACCAATCAATCTATTTTCTAAAGCCAGAAATATACAAAGGTGATATTTATGAAAGAGTTATTCTAAACAAACCTATTAATAAAAATAAAGAAAAAATCAATAACACTGTAATTTTGGATAACGACAAGAAGGATCACGAGAAACAAAATGGTGATATCATTATCAGATTAAACCCTAGCAAAGGAGGATTCCTTCTGGAACAAGGAAATACAGACTCATCACAAAATATGCTAGCTCAAATAGAAGAGGAAAACCATGAATCCTCTGAACTAGAAGAAGGTGAGATTGTAGATGACAAAAATGTTGACGAAATGGAAGTGGCAATCGCACCTAACACCTCACTGATAGTTGGATCTCCACATGAATTAGAGGAAACTAGGGAAAATCAAGAAATGATAGCTCAGTACAACCCAATGATGCATTGGACTCTATAGATAAAAACACCACAACTATGTCTGAGGAAATAAGGGAAATCTTTAGAGATCTACCTATAAATAACCAAAGGTATGTACTAGAATTTGAGTCTAAAGAAAAATTTGAAGAAGGTAACATCACTCGGGAACATAATAGGATGTCTACTAAAAATCAAGAGGATCATGTTGACAAAGAGCAACACTTTGAATTGAAGGAAACAGAGAATAACCTTCTTACAGAATTGGAGGATTATGGTAAAACTCAGAACCAACAATCAGACGAGGAGATGGATAAGGAAAATGTAACACAAACAAAATCAGAATCAATGGAAGGGGAGAAAAGGGCCGATGTTGGAAGTATAGGGGAGGAAGAAGAAAAGATTAGAGATACAAATAGGATTGAGGAAGAGGATAAGATCATTATGAACCATGTGTGTAATGAAGTAATCAACGAACCCCTAGATCAATTTATGGATGAATTATTGATGATGAAGATATGACATATCAAAAATAGTTATACATTGCAAAAATCATCACAATTAATGAGGATATACAGAAGAAGGAGGATGAAGAAATGATGGTTGAACTAAACAATAAGGATAGAGAATAGGAGGATGATTGCCTTGGCATAGCATTTACTAGGGAAGGCAAGGTAATGCCAGACTGTGCTAGGACAAGCAAGAAAAGAGGCAGGAAATTTATGTCAGAATTGCAATCCAAGGACGGGGAAGTTGAAGGTCAAACCAAACTAACTACTTTATTTCATGCAAGGCATGAATGCTCCTAACAAACAATGACTTATAAGACGTATAACAACTACTAGTTCGGATATAATAATGATAAAGGAAACTAAACTAGATACTAAAGAACTGGAAATCTTTGGGAAAAAATTAGGCATCAAAGAAATTGGTGTGCATCTAGCTAGGGATGCCTTAGGGGGACTAGTAGTCATTTGGGACCCAAGAACGATCTCTTTTAGAAAAGAGAGGTCTCATGATAATTGGATGAGTGGATGGGTGAATAACATTAAAAACAAGTTGCAGTTTATTTTAATAAATGTTTATGGTCCTAAACAAAATAGGGATAAGAAAAAGACATGGATGGGGATAGAAAAGTACTTACAAGAATTATCATATCAGACATGTGTCATTGGGAGAGACTTCAACATTATCTTGCATCACAAGGAAAAAAAGGGTGGTGTGAGAACAAAGACATAATCTGAAAAGGATTTTTGAGATTGGGTACTGAAGAACAATCTCATGGAAATCAAAACTGCCAATGATTCCTTTACCTGGACTAACAGGAGGATGGGTTTCAGTAACATTGCAGAAAATTTAGACAATTTTTTCTCGGAGGAAGCATGACAGATCTATATAATACCCTTTCAGTTGAGATCCTTCCTATATTGGGCTCAGACCATTACCCAATTCAGCTCACCTTCCTAACGGACTCTAAGCCAAAAAGATGTCATTTCAAATTCAAACAAATGTGGTTCAAAGATGCCCTTATTATGGCGTTGATTAAACAATGGTGCAAGGAAACAAAGGTCATTGGTTCAAAGTTATTCTGGATTGTTAGTAAATTGAAGGTAATCAAGAATAATCTATTAATATGGAATCAAACTGACTATGGTATTATCTTTGAGAAAAAGGTCAAGCTGTAAAAAGAAATGGAAGGATTTAATAAAAATGTATTAAAGGATGGGATGGATGAATCACCCTACCTTAAAGAGAAAAATATCCTCACAGATTATGAGGACATCCTTGCAAAATAAGAAATTTTTTGGCATCATAAATCTAGAGAAACATGGCTAGATGTTGGGGACAAAAATACAAAATTCTTCCACAATAGCACCAAGCAGACGTGGACAATAAACAAAATAACAAATATTAAGAATAGTGAAGGTAATAGCACAAAGGATCCCATACAGATCATAGGTGAGGTAGTCAATTACTATGAGAAGATCCTTAACAATTGGGATGGATCTAATCTTGGAACAAGAGATGATATTGTAGAAAATATCCTAAAGATAATCACAGTAGAACAAAATAAATGTTTGGGGGAAAAATTCACTAAAGCATAAATAGAATCTTCCCTGATGCAGATGAACTTGGACAAGGCGCTAGACCTGGATGGATTCCCTACTGCCTTCTTTCAGAAATATTCATCCTTATTGGTGATGAGGTAATGAATGCTCTAGAAGGGGTTAGAAACTTGGGGAGCATGCTTAAAGAAGTAAACAATACCTTCTTATCCCTTATTCCAAAAAAACAAAAAATCATAAACCTATGATGATATCAAACCAATAACTCTATGAAACACAATCTATAAACTTCTAACTAAAAATTTAGCAAATAGATTGGATAAACTGCTTCCTTTTACCTGATAAGTGAAGAAAAATAGGCTTTGTTCTAGGTAGGTCAATATATGATGGGGTTATCATTGCTCAAGAAGAAATTTATTCAATTCAGCATACCAAGGACCCTGGTATTCTTATAAAATTAGATATCAAGAAAGCTTATGATAAAGTAGATTGGCATTTTTTATGCAAATGCTTGGAAGCTTTTGGCTTTGCCAAACACTGAATTAATCTTATTTTTGAACACATATCCTCTCCAAAAATTTCAATTCTAGTAAATGGAATCCTTGAAGGATTTTTAGTATTTCTAGGGGACTGATGCAAGGGGATCCTATATCCCCCTTTCTATTCATAATTACGACAGAATCTTTGGGCAGAATCTCTAGGCAGAATCTTTGGGCAGAACCATAACCAAGGCTAGAGAAAAAAGGGGACCTCAAAGGAATTGAAATTACTAGTGAGCTTGATCCCACAACACATCAACAATTTGTTGACGATACCATGTTATATTGGCAGGGAGACACACAAGAAGCTAAATCCTTTAAACTTATACTGTACTCTTATACCAAAGCTTCAGGACAAGAAATTAGCAAAGAGAAATATGAAATCTTCTTCAATATGGATAATAAAATAGAAAATAATAGATGCAATATTTTAAACTTTAAAAGAGGGGTTCTACCCTGCAAATACAGTGGACTACCCTTGAATAAAGGAAGTAGGTCTGCGAAATTATGGAATCAGATGTTATTAAAAATTTAAAAAAAAATGAAAAACATGGAAAGGGAAATAGCTCTCTTCTACTAGAAGGTAAACCATGATCAAATTTGTCCTTTCAACAATGCATTTCTATCAATTATCTTGTATTGACCTTCCTATTTCCAAGAAAGATGAAATAAACAAATATCTTCGAACCTTCTTTTGCAAGTGATGCAACCAAGGATAGTGGGAACTCACTGAGTCCAACTGAACCTTGCAACAAGAGTCACACAATGGAAGAAAAATAAAACAAGAGGAAATGAATGCAAGATCAACCTTCTTATTATTGAATGATTAGTTACAAGAACAACTGCAAGTTATGATATTGTTCAGGCATACATGCTTGATTAAAACCTTGACTAGGTTATCTCTTTTTACCATCTGCAATTAGCAGCGACTACATGAACATTCAATAGGTACTTTATTTCACCTGATCTATTGATTAGAATCCTACAAGTGGTAAGCTACTATTATATTCTATCTCTCTCCTATATCCAATGGAAAAAATTACAAGAGTATATAAGGCACTCGCAAACAGTAGGTCAGCCATGAAAGATTACATTTCCCAATGAAAAAGAAAATGTATTACATAGATAGGTCAGGACCCAAAATCATAAGGATCTTCATCCAACAAGTGGAATTTGAAACAAAATCCCTCAAGTAGGTCGACCAAAAATGTAACATCATCAAGAAATGATCCATTAAGCTTCATCGATCAGGAAAACCTTCATGGGATAAGAAAACACGAAGACTAGCCGAAAACATGAAGAACGAGACAATCTCACCCAGAATCTGAAAGATCTCAAACGTGAAGTAACCAAATGATACATGATCTAAGGAGGGTGACAAGAATGAATCCAAGAACATGCTAGAAGGACTACAGCCTCCGAGAATATGCATAGAATGATTGCAGAAAGAAAAACCAGAACTAATCAAATAGGAAAAATAGGAAAAAAAATATTTTTGGTTAATGCAAGATTGCCAAGGTCCCAAAATGCTCCTGCATCAGACACCCATGGTTATTTGAAAAGTGAGCCTCTCACTTTGTTGGGGCCAAAGTAAAACCAAAATGGTCAACCTCAACTTGAGAAATCCTTGAAGAATCTTTGACTAGTCTTCCCTTCCATTTAACAAGATACTCCATATACCATTTTCCACTTGTACTTTGACCTACTCGACTATCCAAAATACTCTCTATTCACTCCATCCACTTATTAGGGTATTGTTGTTCCACATCTGATCCATCACTACTACTAGAATCTAATTCATGATACTCAAAAAAACTACAACATTGAATACAAGTGATATATCCATGTCTTCTAGTAACTTTACTTCATAAGCATTCCCTGAATCAAATCTCCTCAAGATCTTACAAGGACCAAATTTCTTCATCCTTAACTTATTATAAGTGCCAATAGGAAATATACCCTTCAGTAAGTACACCATAAATTCATCTCCTACCTAAAATTCCTTATGTATGTGTTTCATGTCTACTCTCCTTTTGTAAGACCGATTCATTTTCTCCAAATGGTGTCTCACTTCTTCATGTAATGACTTCATAACTTCATTAAATTATTCTCCTTTAGCACTCCTCTTAACAACATGACTGACATCCCTCAATTCTACCTCTCCCTTAGGATTAAAACCAGTAACGATCTCAAATGGTGTCTTCCTTGTGCTCTTGTTTACTGAATTATTATAAGCAAACTCTCCTTGACGCAAAAATGAATCCCAATTTCTTGGGTTATCTCCAACTAAATATCTCAACAAATTCCCTAAACTCCCATTCACAACCTTTGTCTACCCATCAATGTGTGGATGAAAAGTAGAACTATACTTCAAATCAGAAGTCATCTTCCTCCAAAGTGTTCTCCATAAATAGCAAACAAACCTACTATCCCTATCTGAAACAATGCTCTTAGGTAATCCATGTAATCTCACAACCTCCCAGAAAAATAAATCAGCTACATGCACTGCATTTGTAGTCTTACTACAAGGAATGGAATGTGCCATTTTAGAAATTCTGTCTACAACCTCAAAAATTGAATCATAGCCTCTTTGTGTCTTTGAAAACCAAGCGCAAAATCCATGTTGACTTCTTCTCATAGTTTGACTGTTACTTTCAGAGGTGTATATACTTGGACCACATTCTTACTACTTCCCTTTGAAACTTGACACACCTTACAACCCTAAACAAAATTTTGGACATCCTTCTGAACTTGCAGCCAAAAGTAGTGCTCACTCCCCAAAGCTAATGTCTTATCAATGGCAAAATGTCATGCCAATCTTCCACTATATTTTTCCTTAATGATATTATCTCTCATATAAATTTTGGTTATACACAACTAACTACCTTTGAATAACATTCCATCCTGAATAAAATAATCTAACCACTAACTCCTGTCTGCAACAATAGTTTCTCTACAAGATTTCCAAGGTTCAGTGAAGTCTGGATCTAGCGCAAGGGAGGTTATGACAATGGGGCCAAAGGCTCACCCAAGTACCAAACCACCTTGTTGAGCCAATGTGGAAGAAAAACAACCACAGTGAGAGAAGAAACAACAAATATCCTTTATATTAATTGATCAAAATCATTACATGCCGGGTTGTAAGGCCTTCCCAGTTTCAGCCATATATTCATTGAATTATAGAATAGTCTTCATACAACAGAGATCACAGCTCTTCGATCTCAATATCTAAACATTTTCTTTCTTTCTCTATGATTGATTTATAAATGAAGAACATAAAAAATAATATATACAAGAGTTCACCAAGAGGTCGGCACTCAAATCCATAAGAGAGACCCATATTTAGGTCAACACAGATCCCAATGAGAGACCCCAAATCAAATAAGCCATCAGAATTAACTGAAGAAGTTGGCCACCAGATCCAATTCCAAAATAAGCATCTCAGACAAAGGTTGACCAAGCAACAGAGTGACTCGGGCAAAGAACACCTCGAGCAACAGGAAAATAAAAAGCATGCCTGAGCAATAGAACCCAAGCGAAAGAGACAAGCATGCCTGAGCGACTAGAAAAGAAATCATCGATAAAGAGATCACTGAAATCCGTCAGTAAGAGGAACCCAAGCAACAGAAGACAAACAAGCATACTCGAGAAAACAAGACCCGAGCAACAAAAGAATAACTATAGAGAAAAGTAAACATCTTTTTGGTTGAGCAGGATTGCCAATGACCCAAGATGCTCCTGCATCAGACACCTGGGGTTACAAGAAATTATTCCCCAAATCATGTATTAGGACCAACCTAAAATGAATCCAACTTAGATTGAGAAATCCAAGATGAGTCCTCAATCGGTCTGTTCTTCCACTTTACCATATACTCCTTGTATTCTTTTCCTCTTGTACTTCTGCCAATTCTCTGTTTCAAAATCTTTTCAACTTCCTCTATCTACTTCTTAGGATAATCACTTGGTATTGTCACTTCTTCATCAGGTTCATGGTATTCATACAATTCTTAAACATTGAATATAGGTGATATATCCATGTCATCAAGTAATTCAACTTCATAAGAATTTCCACTGTCAAATCTTCTCAATATTTTGCAAGGACCAAATTTCTTCATCTTTAATTTTCCATATGTTCCAATAGGAAATCTGCCTTTCTTCAAATGAACCATTATTGCATCACCAACTTCAAATGTTTTATGTCTTCTTGATCTGTCTCCACTATCTTTTTATTTCTAATTACTTTTCTCCAACTTTTGTTTTACATCTTCATGCAATGACTTCATGAACTCAACAAACTATTCTGCTTCTGCACTTATTTTCTCTTCTCCAACAATATCTCTGAAATATGATATACCTCTCAGTTGTGTGCCTTGAACAATCTCAAAAGGTGTCTTTCTACTACTTCTATTCACTAAACTGTTATATACAAATTATGCTTGTGCCAACATCAAATCCAAATTGCTTGGTGTGTCTCCAACTAAACATCTCAAAAAATTACCCAAACTTCGGTTTACAACCTCTGTTTGTCCATCAGTCCGTGGATGAAATGTAGAACTAAAATTCAACTCAGTATCCAACTTTTTCTAAAGTGTTCTCCAAAAGTAGCTTACAAATTTACTGTCTTAGTCAGAGATGATACTCCTCGGTAATCCATGCAATCTGACAATCTCCTTAAAGAAAAGATATGTTATATGTACTTCATCTGATGTTTTCTTACATGGTATGAAATGTGTCATCTTAGAAAATCTATCCACAATAACAAATATGGAATCATTACCTCTTTCTGTCCTAGGTAAGCCAAGAACAAAATCCATGTTGATGTCATTCCAAGATTTCTCAGGAATAGTAATTGGTGTATACAAACTAGTGTTCTGACTCACTCCTTTTGCAACTTGACAAACTCCACAACTTCTCACAAATTTATGAACATCCTTATACAACTAAGGCCAAAAATACCTCTCCTTCAGCCAACTCAATGTTTTATCAATCCCAAAATGTCCAGCCAATCCACTACTATGTTTCTCCTTAATCAAATTAGTTCTCATTAAACCTCTTGGTATGCACAACTCAATACCTTTGAACAACATATCTTCCTGAATGAAATAATCTTCATACTTTCTTGATTGGTTTGAATTAGGTGCTCTGCACACTCTCCACGGCTCTGAAAAACTAGGATCACTTTCATACAAATGCTTCATGTCATCTAAACCAAGAACCTCAACTCTCATTTCAGTCAACAAAGATCTTCTTCTACTCAATGCATCAACAACTCTGTTAGAAACTCCACTCTTATGTTTTATTACAAATGTGAAACTCTACAAATACTCTACCCATTTCATATGTCTCTGATTCAACTTATTTTCACTACCCAGATACTGTAAAGCCTTATGATCAGTATACAATACAAATTCATTTGGCATCAAATAATATCTCCATTTCTTCATAGCTTGAACAATAGCATAGAACTCTTGATCAAAGACAAAATATTTCCTTTTGGCATCATTCAACTTCTCACTAAAGAAAGTAACAGGTTTACCTTCTTGAGTCAACACAACTCCAATTGCACTTCCACTTGCATCACATTCAACTTGAAATACCTTATTGAAATAAGGTAATGCTAACACAGGTAATTCAACAACTTTCAATTTTAATGCTTTAAAACTCTTGTCATCTCCATGTGTCCATTTGAATTCTCTTTTGTCTCCTCTCATTGTCTCAGTCATAGCATTACAAATGGAACTGAAATTTTTGATGAAATTTTTGTAAAAACTTGCCAATCCATGAAATGATCTTACCTCGGTGACATTTTCAGGTGTAGGCCAACTCAATATAGCTTCAACCTTTTCTAGATCCATCTTAAAACCATCAGCTGAAATAAAAAATCCCAAATACACAAGCTCTTCTTTCATGAAGGAACACTTTTTCAGATTTATCAGCAACTTTTCTTCTTTCAACCTCTACAACACTTGCCTTATATGCATCAAATGCTCTTCTCTATTCTGACCGAATATCAGAATATCATCCAAGTATACAATCACACACTTATTCAAGAATTTCTTCAAAACTTCATTCATTAACCTCATTAATGCACTTGGTGCATTAGTTAAACCAAAGGGCATAACCAACCACTCATACAAACCTTCCTTTGTCTTGAAAGTAGTCTTCCATTCATCACCTTCTCTGATTCTGATCTCATGATATCCATTTTTCAAATAAATTTTGGTAAAATATTTTGCTCCACTCAACAATCCATTATGTCATCTATTCTCGGTATAGGAAACCTATACTTCACTATGATCTTATTAATTTCTCTGGAATCAGTGCACATTCGCCATTCTCCATTCTTCTTAGGTGCCAATACAACAGGTACTGCACATGGACTCAACCTTTCTCGGATCAAACCTTTGTTCAAAAATTCATGAACTTGTCAGTTAAGCTCTTCATTTTTGGTAGGTGTTAACCGATGTGGTGCTTTGTTTGGTAAACTAGCTCCAGGAATCAGATCCATACAATGTCTGATATCTCTCATTGGTGGCAAACCATCAGGGACATTATCTGAAATTATCTCCTTGTACTTAGTGAGTAATTTTCCCACTTCTATAGGAATTTCATCTTCTGTATTCTTACTTGTTTTGTTAGGAATAAAAGCATAACAAATATCATTCCTTTTCAAATCCTTAACAAATTGTCTACCTTCCATCAAACAAACTTTCACAGATGTACATATCTCACCTACAGATTCTTCAACCAAAGGTAACAAAACTTGCTTCTTACCATCAACCCAAATATAATATCTATTCAATCTTCCACCATGTATAGCATGTCTATCATATTTCCAAGGTATACCCAACAAAATATGACAACAATCCATAGGCATAATATCACACAACACCTTATCATAGTATTTTCCAATTTTCAGACTCACAAAACATTGTTCACTCACCATTAGTGTATGATCATCATTGATCCATGAGATCTGGCAGGGTTTCGGATGTTTCATCCTCTCCAACTGCAACTTTGCAACCATTTCCTCAGATGCCAGATTCTCTGAGCTTCCACTGTCAACAATTACCTTCCAAACCTTGTCTGCAACTCTACATCTGATCTTGAACAAAAATTTTCAGACATGATCTTGTTTATCTTTCTCACTCCATAGTATCTTTCGGATCATGAAATTTCCTTCCGTCTCAGCTTCATTTGGTGACTCTTCTTGCACCAATGCAAATCTTCTACTATTGCCTTTCTTTCTTGCATGTGTACATTCAAAGGATTTATTTCCTTCATCACAATTGTAACAAGTAACTTAGAGTCCTTTTCTGCTATATCCACCTCTGGAATAATTACCTCTTCCTCGGTATGAATTTCCACCTTTCCATTCAGTCTTTCCTTTGTCTTGAGATGTGTTTGAAATTGACTTGTGTGGTTCAGATCTACTATTTTCACCATGAGATCTACCTCTTCCTCTAGGGAATCTACCACCTCTACCTCTTTGTCTTTGCTCATATCTTCTATTCAGCTTTTCCTCGTCTTTTAGTGCAAACTGATATGCCTCTTCAATGCTCTCCATCTTAACCAAACTGATCTCATCTTGTATGAAACTTCTCAATCCATTCAGGTATCTTGCTACTCTTTCAACTTCATCTTCAACATGTCCAGATCTTATGTATAACCTATAGAATTCTTCAGTATAGTCTTTCACTGATTTTTCTTTCTGCTTCAAACTTTGCATTTGCCAGATTAGGTTAATCTAATAGTCACAAGGTAGAAACTTGAGTTTCAATTTTTTTACCATCTTGTCCCATACCTTGATTTTGTCTTTACCTTTCTTCTTCTGTCAATCCAATTGTAGATGTTCCCACCATAGGGATGCATGTCCTTTCAACTTTGTGCTTGCAATCTTCCCCTTCTTATCCTATGCTACATTCTCATATTCAAAATACTTTTCCATCTCTGTTATCCAATCAATCAATTCATCATAATCCAATTTTCCACTATACTCAGGAGGATTAAACTGAGGTGTGGATTTGAAACTTGTCAAGGCTCTTAGGAATCATTCTTCTTCCCGATTCATCACAGGTGGAGCTTCACCTTGAACATCTTCAATTTCATCATCATGGACAGCTTCAAGAAGTCTTCCTCTACGTTGGGCTGTCTCAATAGCTTCCAATCTAGCAGCCATCTGTCTAAGCATATTAGCTAGACTTGGATCTGCATTTCCTCTCCCATGAACCATCTTGAATCCCTTTGTAATTGTAGGTCAGATAATAATCTTCTACCCTACAATAATACCAACTAGGGTTGGGGTTTACAAGAAGGAACTTGAATCTCACTAATGCTCTGATACCACCTAACGCAAGGGAGGTTATGACAATGGGGCCAAAGGCTCACCCAAGTACCAAACCACCTTTCTGAACCAATGTGGAAGCCAAACAAAACAATGAGAGAAGAAACAACAGATATCCTTTATATTAATTGAACAAAATCATTACATGTCGAGTTGTAAGGCCTTCCCATTTTTGGCCATATATTCAATGAATTACATAATAGTCTTCATACAAAAGAGATCACAGATCTTTGATCTCAATTTCTAAACATTTTCTTTCTTGTTCTAAGATTGCTTTCTAAACTAAGAACACACAAAATAATATATACAAGACTCCACCAAGAGGTCGACACTCAAATCCATAAGAGAGACCCAGATTTAGGTCCACACAGATCCAAATGAGAGACCCCAAATCAAATAAGCCATCAGAATTAACTGAAGAAGTCAGCCACCTGATTCAATTCCAAAATAAGCATCTCAGAAAAAGGTTGACCAAGCAATAGAGTGACTTGGGAAAAGAACACCCTGAGCAATAGGAAACATAACCCAAGTGTCAAAAGAGAAACCTGGGCAACAGAAAAATAACAAGCATGCCTGAGCAACAAAACCTGAGTGATAGAGACAAGCATGCCCGAGCGACAGAAAAGAAACCATCGGTAAAGAGATCACCAAAATCCATCGGTATGAGAATCCTGAGAAACAAAATACAAACAAGCATACCTGAGAAGACAAGACCCGAGCAACGAAAGAATAACTACAGAGCAAAGTAAACATCCTTTTGGTTGAGAAGGATTTCCAATGACCTAAGATGCTCCTGCATCATGATCATCCTCATACAATATTTTTAACTCATCAAATCCCAATAATGTTATATTTATTTTAGTTAACAAATCTCTTCTCCTAATCAAGGCATCAACAACTCTATTTGTCAAATCGCTCTTATGTTACAACACAAATGTATAGATTTATATGAACTCAACCCATCTCATATGTCTCTGATTTAACATATCTTGATGTCTCTGATTTAACTTATCTTGATTGCTGAGAAAAGAGGTTCTAGAAGTTGAATCAGAGATTGAAGAGAAGGTTGTTGATGAAGGTAGCAAGGAATCAAGTCTTGAAGGACTTGAAACTGAAAATGTTTTGCAGGGAGGGGAAATGATACGTCCTTTGGTGATGAATGATGAAGAGCAGCATGATAGCATGGTTGTAGAGGAGGCCAACATGACCGATGATTTGGTATGTCAAGGAGAATGGCATGAGGAGGAAGACCAACAAGAGGTGGCAATAGGTGTGGAAGAACCTGATTATGGGGTCATTATTGTGGCTAAAGAGGCATCCATGAATGCTAGAGATAGTTTGGAGTTCCTAGAGGAGAGGCATGATGTGACAAATACATTGGTCTCTATGAAGAGAGACTCAAAACTTGAAGAAAATAAAGAATGGAAAGTTGTAGAAGTAGTCTCATGGAGGGAGGCTCAAGAAGAAATGAAGGATGAGGATCAGATTATAGTCTACATTTTTCCCATGGGAGGCAAAATGATAACAAGGAAAAAAGGTTGCATTTTGGAGCAGCCCTATGCAAGGATATTGTGGATCCTTGAAGTTGATCTTT
>MU225084.1:1271048-1306756 GCA_018584345.1 Thuja plicata | reverse complement strand
GATGCATTTTGATCTTTTCCAAGGCCACACATTAACACTCCCTCTTGGACTTGAGGGAAGATAATAAAGACCTCTAGTATGATGTTAGTATCCATTTCTATTTACATTCACATAAGGGAAATGGCTCTGGAAAATACCATCCATGATTTATAAGGCCAAACATTTGATCTCTGTATGATGCAATATTCATCACTACTCCATAATATTAATTCTCAAACACTATGGTCAGAAAAAATATAAGGTGCCTGCTCCTAATAATATTCCAATGTATTTTATCTAGACTATTTAGAGTTGAATCCCTTCCGATCTAACACCCGCAGATATCCCTTTATATATATTGTTGATGCCTTCATTTTTGCAGCGGCACATGAAATAGTTGTCAACTGATTCCAGTATATATTATACAATTTGTCTGATATGGTTCACATCTCAATTATCACTTAAGTTGTCCACTATCTGTGTATTTTCTCAATACCAAATATTATTTGTGTGGAATATATTTTTCTTCTTACTGATATCTATAGAAGTAGTTTGTGATCATCAAGTTCTCGGTTGATATTGACTATTATGAACTATTAATATCCTAATATTCATACAACTGAAGCTAAAAACATTAACATTTATCCCCTTTTGTTTATGAAATGATAGGATTAAGCATTCTAATACAACAATATACAATCTAAGAAATTGATTCAACTCTTCTAGCCTGAATTCAAGTTTGTATAATCAGAATATGTCTCCTGTATAATCAACATGCGAATAACCAATCCATCTTTTAGAGCAGTCAAATAAAACAAAAGTTGTGTACTAATGAATCGATACCTTAAACAGATCCCTTTTCATGTCGCAACTATCATCACCATTTTTTTTTCTTTTTAATTAGTTTGATATTCCAATCAACTTCCCTTTACGACAGGTTGTTTTAGTTTATATTTTTCATTTTCTGTCTCCATCTTCCAAGTTGTGTTTGCAATCATTTGTCAGCGATAAATGAGGTGGCTCCTACAATTTCATTCTATCTCATCCTCCTCAGTCTAGGCCACATGAGCAAGTAATGGCGGTATGATATCCCCCTGCAATTTTCTAGTCTTGAATATACAACTCCTAAAGGCTTGCTACCATCTGTAATGCACAGCAATAAAATGTTGCAATATGTTGGAGACATTGCTATGACTGTAGAAAACTCATAGCCTCCCAAGTTGGGATTCAAGAATTTATGCACTCGCTTAGTGAATTGTCCCCTTACGATGCTGTAATGCTTCAATTTCTATGGCAATGGTGTGCGTTGAACCCCCGTCAAGGTTAGGAATCGCCATAGTAGCATTGATGTGGATGCTCACAACATAGATTTGATACTTGTTAACTTATAAAGAAATCTCTTGTCTCGTGAGTGTTCCTGATGTGGCTTGATTCGACTTGCTATTGTTTCTATTGCCTTTGTACAGTTCGTGCCCTCTTAAGGAGAATATGACTCTGCAATAACTCCCTACTCGGGTCTTCATAGTCCACGACTGGGCTCCACTATATTTCCATTTTATCTTCATTTCACCTTCATCGGCCCATGTACTTGATGCGTGAATAACTACCCTTTTAGTCGCGTTTGACGATGACAAGTTATAATTACAGATATTTCACATCTTTGCTTTATATAAACTGGTTGGATTTTCCTTAGACCGGCTCTGAAGATCTACCTTCAAGCTATTTAAGCTTTATAGAAGGAACTTGGCTCTGATACCATGTTAAGGAATTATAGATCAGGAGATGTAAACTGAATGTATGCAGTAGAATACAATTGCCTTGATTATAGATTGATTCTACAAAACCAATGACTATATATATTGAATCCAAAAGATGTAAGTATGAAAAGACATGACTCATCATATTGATGAGTCATGACTGTTCATACTAACATATTGTATAGTATGTAATTATCGTATTTATGCATGTATTAAACCGCATATTAAAACTGCATAACCAAGCGCATACAATGAAAGACTGTTTTATTAATATCGGTAGTCACAATATTATCGTGACTGTTATATACTAACAGTCACGATAGTATCGTGACTGTTAATATATAATATTCACTATACTAATGCGTTCCGATAATGTAGTCAACTATTAAGTCGATCGATTCAATAATATGTCATTACATTATTTAATTTATATTATATTATATATATATGGTTTTCACTCATGAACATATTAATATATATTATATCTTTAATTTAATATATATTTAATTATTATATTATATTATACATATATATATACATATATATATACATATATATATACATATATATATATATATACATATATATTATGATTGTCTCATCGTGTATTAAACACGAACAAACAATACTTTAACACATGCAGCATGTAGTATGTGTTTGAGGGTAGAGAAGTGACTGGACAGTCACAGAAAGGAGGAATGACTATATCGGAAAAATGCAGTCCAGTACGGGGGGAATATCTCTTAAGTGAACCATTGGATCTTTCTAAATTTGGAATATGTTACATAAAACCTAATTTTCCACATCTCCACTGGAGGGATTTTGAAAATAATGTTTTTTGAAAAAGTTATTTGTGACTGTGTACGGGTCTATGCAAGGGGCAGTGACAGGGCAGTTTGTGAGGAATTTCCTTCATAAATGTGTTGGGGGAAGTTTTGTAATGGATTAGGAGTGGTGAGGGGAGTGTGGAAAATATTATAAGGGTTATAGGAAGAACTATATGGTGTCTCTTTTCAATTAGGGGTGTGGGGACACATCAGAAGGGTTGGTTATTGTGATTATTCCAGAATGAGAAGTTGATTGTCATAGTGGACAGCAAGATTAAGTTTTTGCATTCAAGTGTGGGATGCATGGTAATTTTCTTTTGGGAAGATATGAGGGGTTGTATGGAGATGTGTAGAGATTCCTCTTTGTTATAAGATTAGTGGTGGATCAATAGAGAGTGATCCAAGTAAGTGGGTTGGGACAATCACATCATATTGGCAAATATGCATGAATGGTTAAGTTGAGTGAGTGAAGATTTAAGATGTGGAGTCTAGTGGAAGAAAATATTGTTGCAGACCACTAGCCTCTGCATCAATTATCTAATTGTTGGCACAATTCATCAAAATTGTTGGAGCCCCTTAATCAAGCATCAACCATTATTGATCAATAAATAATTTCTTATTAATTACCTTGGCCTATTTTATTTAAATCAACTTCACTAAATCAGTTAGCTAAAGTAATTAATTAAAACAAATTAATAAAACCTCCTAAATCACAACTCACCACTAAGTGGCAAATCAATTGATAGACCAATGGGAGTTAACATACACAGATCATCTCACATGGATAAATCAAGGTCTAATCTTGATCACTCATTAAGAATCAATCTAAACCATTCATTTCCCCACATTCTCCATAAAAGGAATGAATTTTGAGCTCATTGTATCCCATAATATTGCATTCTTAAGATTATGTTGTAGAATTGAACTTTGTATATAGATAATTAGAAAAACACTTCAATTTCATAATGGATTCAATTGATTTAGGCTTGATTTACTTAGCTTAGATGCATTGTAAAGCCTTTTGCAATTTGAATCTTCCATTTTAGAGTGTATTGTCACTAATCTAAGGCATATTATGAGAGCATTAACACAATTAGATCAAACTCTCTCTAACTAGGAAGCTATAATTCGGTCTCAATTGTTATATGTTGATTGATTTGTTATGGACTAACAATTGAATTAATGAGTTATAGAGTGTTTTGTTCTTAGATTTGCAATTATAGATGAAGTACACATAAACACGTACACTTTTTTGGCACCCACCGTGGGGCCTAGCCCCATATTTTATATCATTTTTAGAGAAAATTTTCATGTTACTAACATTTTGTTTGATAGGACATAGTCATTTTTGGTTTCCTTAATCATTTTGGTGAACAAGTGTGCATCCAATTAATTCTGGCTCGCATCCTGTAAATCCCCAGTCACTTCTAGGAAGTTTTGCTTCTAGTAAATCCCTAATCATTTTTGGTTTCCTTAAATTCTTTTGGTGAACAAATGTGCCTCTAGTTAATTCTGGCCCGCATCCTGTAAATCCTTAGTTGTTTCTGGTAATTTTTTCTTCTGGTAAATCCGTAATCGTTTATGGTTTCCATAATTGCATTTGGAAAAAATTTACTCTTTTTTGGGGAATACTCGCATCTAGGAAGTTTTACTAGTTGCATTTGGTATTAAATCTTGCATAATTGATTTTTTTCTAATGAATAATAGGTAAATTTGTTGTGTGCAATTTATTTTAAGCAGCCTAATATTGTCTGCAGGATGTTTTTGATAGAGATTACACATGTCAAAGGATAGGAAGTGAAAACACTCTCAAAACTACAAATGTGTGGTCTTGCAAGTTGCCTACAAGAATTCAACCAAACATCATGATTTTCTTAAGTGATTTCATAGGAATTTAATCAAATTTGAGATTAATTTTCAGCCTAATTAGAGGATTATACTCTTTTCCCTTTGGGAAATATCAGAAACTCAAACATTAGATTGTAATTTGAAGTCAAATTTTGGGAAGTTTATAAATTTGCATGATGTGTTTGATAGGAAAAAATGACATGGATAGGAGAATATGCTCTTCTTCCTAGTGGAGAATCAGAAATATAGACTCCTAAGTCGTCAATCCTCTTTAATTTCATTTCTTTTGTCTATAGAGGTCCTGTTGGTTGAGGTAAAAAGCTCCCAGGAATGACATAAGTGAGTAGGATTAAATGCCAAATCTTCCACCTCACTACAATAAAGATGCTTCCTCAAGATGAAAATATTGGAAGACTTAGTCGGTTTTGTCCTTGGAATATTAATTTGATCATTCCTTGGACATGGCTGGATGTTTCTTAGGTCAAATCCACTTGAATATTTCTTGCAAGAATACACACATCTATGTACTCATCGGGCTATAGGCCTCAATCTTGCCTTGTGCGAGACTATGGGAGATGATTATGAATGGATGCCTGAATTAGACACGTTATTCTAGTGACCACCTAGAATACCTCTAAAAGGTTGGTAATGTGTGTGCAAGGTAAATAGTAATTGCCCCAATAAATTCACCATATCGAGCCCTCGTTGACGTTAACACTCAGCTATTGCCTCCAATATCCATTATGTGTTATTGGAATGTTATATTCTAAGGAGTCTTTGAGTGTGTTCCTAAGTCTATGAACAATTTTTTATTGTCTCTACCAAGTAAATTAAGAATAGGTGTGTTTGGAGTCTAAACAAACTTGTTTGATGCGTTTGAATTCATGACAAAAGATACAACTCAATTTACAAATTCTTACATACTCAGACATTTTCAAACCTTATGACCCACCAAAAATTGACAGACAATCCCTAAGATTTTAATATTTGACCCATTTTTAGACTAAGTGACAAACTTAAACCAGTCCATCAGAGTGTCGCATCTGGTGTCTAGTGTTGTTTTGGGTACATGCTTGCATGTGGTAAAAATAGGCTCGCGTATAGTAAAACTAGATCACATATGGTCTATAAAGGATTGCATCTAGTTAGTCACATCTGGGATAGTATGTGTTTAGACACGTGTCAAGATCTTAAGCTTTACAATTTTGGATACCCTTTTGGTCCCTCTATCAAGTTTAGTCATTGTAGTAATTCAACCTAAGAGTTTTCATCAGTAAATTTGCAAGTGTACCTCACATACCTTCCAAGTTTTTAAACAATAATTGTCAAGCTGCATTGTCTTATCACCTTCAATCCTCTTTGGTTCCCAGCTCAACATCAGGGCATTCTAACCCTCCAATGCTAGAACTTGTCACCTTACCTTATCAAACTCACACTTACAATCCTTTGGACAAACACAATTGGAATTTTTCAAACCTTTTTTCACATTAGGACACTTTGACAAGAATCCTATCACGCTTTCAAGGTTAACACAAGAAACCACCTATATTCTATTGATGATTTAGAACAACCTCCTAAATTGATCCAATCCCATCAAGGAGGGACATCGAGAACGAATCCTATATTTGATCAAAATTTACTATCAACATCTTTTAATACGAAATAATGAGAAACACCCACAATGGATATACCCTATGAGTGGGATAAAGAACATGAAGAACAAAATGATGAAGACAATTGAGATGAAGGAAACAAATGTAATCACATTCAAGAATTTGATAGTGATGAAGAAATAATCAAGGAAGAGTACCACAAAATTAAACAAAGAAGAAGATTCTAGAGAACACTGGAGAAAATCATTAATGAGGATAAAGAGAAATACTTCCTCCACTTATCTTCTATGGGAGTCAAGCCCTAAAGATTACGATGTGGAACAATTGAAATTGAAGGAAGTGCAAACACCTATATCCATCCTCTCAAAACAACTATACATGTAGCAAACAGAACTTAAGGAACTCAAAAGAGAGAAAGATAGACCAACAAAGAAATACTCATTGGAGCATATATCTCCATTCCCATTTGATAAGGACTTACGCATGAGTCCTTTTACACCCACTATGGTAAGACCTAAATATGATAAGTACATGGGAGATACAGATCCTCACGATCATGTGAGGGAATTTTGTGCCTTAAGTATAGAATTCATGCATGAACAAACATACTTGATTATATTGTTTCCATGAAGCTTAGTGGGACAAGCCAGAATGGTTTGCCAAATTGACACCAAGCATAGAAACATTCAAATAAATGATCAAAATTTTTATCCAACAATACTCTTATAATATACAACACACCATAACTATGTTGGACCTATGTAACACAAGAAAATGAAACGGTGAATCTTTTATCAATTTCCTACAACAATGGAGAAGAATGTTTGCAACGTACTCAAGACAAATACCTGAATCAGAAGAGATGGAGATCTTCATAAAAAATTGGATACCTGAAATGAACTATGCACTTCAAATACAAGGTTCTCCAAGCTTCAATAGAATGGTTTAAAATGTACTTTGAGTTGAGGACATTATGATCAGGAAAGGAGAAATCACACTTTACAAAGAAAATAAGTCCTCCCATAACAACAACTATAACAACAACGATAAACCTAAATGGTGGAACAAGAACTAGAATGTTGTTAATGATGGAGTTATTGATACTTCAAATGTGAATGTTGAACTGGTTGTGTTCAATCTCACAAGTAGCCTACAAGAAAATAAAGGAGCTAATACAACTATGGTAACAATTCCAAGAATAAATAATGAGACAAAGAAGGGTAAGCCTTGGATTTCTAGACCTAAGCGTACATTCACTCCATTGGGAGAACCCCTTGGGATACGAGATTTAATAGATGGAGATAAAATCAAGGTGGAGGGATACACTTAAAATGACAATCATACAAAATTTACACAACCATTTCCTAATTATGAAGAGGGAGAAACATCTAAGTCTAAAGGAACCAAAGTTAACTATACTTATGTTAGGAAAGATAATGTAATCAACATGCTAGAAAAAAGAACTATCAATCAATATGATCACTATCAAAAGTGTAAAATACAAAGCTACACACTTGAATGTAGTAACACAAAGCCAAGAAAAGGTGACAATCAATGGAGTTAATTCCTCATCAAAACAACCAACATCATCCAAGCAACCAGTTATCACGATCCCAAAATAGGTGACATCAAAACAAATGGTTTCCTCATCATCAACCAATTACAACTTGATAGATCAATTGCAAAGAACCTCAACACAATTATCCACATTTGAATTACTAAAGATCTCTCTGGTACATAGGGAATTTCTTGAACAAGACTTTCTTACAACCAATGTTCCAAAAGACTTCGATGTAGACAAATTTTAGGCTATAGTTGGTCATTTAACATCTCCTCATTATTTATCCTTTTCAGAATAAGAAGAAAAATCCTTAAATCATCCACATAATCAGCCATTTCACATTGAGGTTTCGATTTATAAACATTGAGTGAAGCACATATTGATAGATGGAGGCATGATTTTGAATATTTGTACCTTCGGTTTGGTCAAGGCACTAGGATTTTTAGAACTTGCAATTGATCTACAGAGAAAGATAATTATCAAAGCCTATGATGAAGAAGAGAGATCAGGAAAGGGATTAGTGGTACTACCTCTCAGAATAGGTCCAATAGAACATGAAGTTATTTTCCAAGTTCTTGATTTACCATTAGCCTACAATATACTATTGGGTATACCATGGATACATGTTATGTAGGCGGTTCCATCTACCTATCATCAATGCATAAAATTTCCACACAATGGAGTAGAAGTTACAATTCTAGCAGATTCAAGCTACTCCTGCAATAATGTAAAAACAAATAGCATGGTTCCCCACAACAAGGAAGTTCCTAAAGAGTCTATAGCTGAAACCTCAAAAGAAATGGTAATGAGAAGTTTTGAGAAATCATTAAAATGTAAAGATACCAACATGGGGGAATATAAATTGGATTCAACACCATCATTTGTTAATCTCCCTATGTCTCCAAGATCATATGGTAGGCCATCAATGTCATTTACACCATCTACATCAAAAGCATTGGTTATTCATGAAGGAACGGGTATGGTCAAAGATACAATATCTCAAGAAGAAGAAAATGAAGATAAAGTGGTCCTATCATGGTTCTATAGAGAAGAAAAGGAAGATGGTGAAGTAAAACATGTGGAGATATCTCCAAAAAAATATGGTAAAGGCTATGATCTCTTGAAACAAATGGGATACAAAGGAAAAGGACCTTTAGGAAATAAGGGAAAAGGACTTATTAAATGAATACAATAGAAATTTTGAAACTCAAAAGACAAAATAGGATTGGGCATCAATAATGAATCAAGACACCCTACCATAACTAATGGTCTAATATTTGATAAGGAAAATGAAGAACTAGAAGAAGTAGAAGTTGAGGCAGTACCATGGACATTTGAGAGATTGTTTCATATATGTACTGAGAATCCCGAATATCAAGGTGAACACTACATACCTACTCACTTAAGATAAAAATGAGAAAATTATACACCATTGTTACAACAATCAAATATTCAAAAATCAGATGAAGAAAAAGAAGAAAGAGTGGGTAATGCTCATGAAGTCCAACAAGAAGATGAATATCATGAAAGGGAATATCTAGAACAAGAAGAAAGAGGAAATAATGAAGAAAAAGAAAGCATCTCAAACATCATTGAAGAACTATCCTCTATAAAACAATAGGAAAAACTACATCCAAATTGGGGGAAATTGGTTATAATCACAAATGTCATTGATCTACCACACTTTGATCAACAAATAATAGATATGGTCCATCAAACAAACTTACCAAGTAGTGAACAAGAAACTCATATTGAAGAAAAAACATTAATGACTATTGTTGAATTCGTAGGCAGGTCTGAAGATAGTCTCTCAGATTCACATTACTATGAATGGGATCATATTTATTATATTACTATGGATATTGAGATAGATGTGATCCAAAAAATTTCACCTCAATATGAAAGAGGAGAAATTTATAATACTAAAAACATCATATACATTAGGACATGATTGACTAATATAGTAATCCTAAGTATGATTAATGAAGACACACGAGTCTTGATAAGGAAAGAAGAGCATCAAAGAGTATGAGAAGACAAAAATATCAACAATGTGATTAGACCAAGATCAAGAATTGAGATAGTTCCACTTAGAGTAGAACTTGATCAAATAAGAGAAAGAGAAGAAGGAGAAAGATCATACGTTAGATCACTAGAGTTAGGTTTACATAACACTAACAACGATGTTAATAATGACAATTGGACTCTTAATGGTTTAAGAAATAATTTAGAAGCTAGAACTCATCTTACCATTTAATAGTCTTGATACTAACATGGTGATGTCTCTAGAATATTCTGAAACTCTATTATTAGTAAATCCTGAATTAATTTACTGGACTGAATCAGAGCCTACATACATGATAAAATTTCCTAATGGCTATACCTTGACTTTCTATCTAAATGCTTATGAACCTTATACCTCTTCCACCAGTGTAAGGAGTGAAAATATGACATAAGGGGATATAAAGTTTCTTAGTCTCAAAATGAAAAATAAAAATAAAAAGAGAATTGGTGGTGAAAACCACACAATGACAGTATCAGATTCTAAAATAGTAAAAACAAAAGATATATCTAATGGTGAAAACCTTTCAGAGGCACCAAAGGATGAGACTCTTGATATTATTCCTAATCATTTCCAAGAAAGGTCTTTAGTATTAATAGAACCAACACAACCAATCAATCTTGGGACAGCTAAAGCTCCATAGATGGTTCACATTGCACAATCTTTATCAGAAGAAGAGAAAGCACAATTCACCAAATTTTTCAAAGAAAAGAAGATCAACTTTTAGTGGTCTTATTCTGACATTCCTAGATTAGATCGAGAGTTGATAATGCATCATTTTTCTATTTCTCATGGAGTAAAACCTATAAAGCGGAAACTAAGAAGAATGCATCCACATGTTGCATTACTAGTGAAAGAAAAACTGGAAAAAATATTGAAAGTTGGATTCATAAGAGTCATTGCTTATGTAGGGTGGATCTCCAACATAGTCCTTGTTTCTAAAGTAGATAAATACATAAGAATTTGCACTGATTTCAGAGATTTAAACAAAACTTGTCAAAAAGATGATTTTTCATTGCCAAACTTTGACATGATTATAGATCTCACAGTAGGATATGAAATATACTCACTCATGGATGATTTTTCTAGTTATAATCAGATAAAAATTGCACCTAAAGATCAAGAAAAGATAACATTTACCTACTCATGGGGTATCTTTTGTGGGAATGTGATGCCATTTGGATTAAAGAATGTTGGAGCAACATACCAAAGGGCTATGAAAAAAATATTCCATGACATGATGCACAAAAATATGGAGGACTACATGGATGATACCCTAGATAATTCAAGAACAAGAGAAATTCATATTGAGGATTTGAGAAAAATATTTGAAAGAATGCAGCAATTTCACTTAAGACTAAATCCAAAAAAGTGTGCATTTGGTATCATATCAAGGAATCTATTAGAATTCATAGTCTCAGAAAAAGGAATTGAAGTAGATCTGGAGAAATTAAAAGCAATCATGGAGATGCAACCACCAAGAAATGTAATTCAAATGAGAAAACTCCAAGGAAAGCTTCAATCCATACAAAGATTCATGTCACAACTAGAAGACAAAGCACAAACTTTCACAAAGTTACTGCATAAGGGAGTTTCCTTTAAATGGGATGAGCACTGTGAGAATAATTTCAATTAACTAAAAGAACATCTAGAAAATCTTCATGTTCTAATAGCTCCCATTCATGGAAAACCATTTTTATTCTATATTTTAGCTATGAAATTTCATCACTAGGAGTCTTGCTAGCACAAGTGGATGACACCAAGAAAGAAAGAGAAATTTAATATATCATTAGGACATTAGTCTCCTATGATAATAGAATTCCCTAATGAAACAATCATGCATTTAACAGAACATCCTTGGAAGAAGCACTTTTATGGTTCCTTTACACAACAAGGAATGAGAGTAGATGTATTATTTGTTACTCCTTAGGGATATAAAATACCTAAGTCTTGCAAAATGATGTTTCCATGAACTAATAATATCTCTAAATATGAATCTTTGGTGAATGGTCTCAAGCTGGCCATCGAGTGGAAAATTATTGAGCTACACATATATGGAGACTCTCTGCTTATTATCAACCAAGTAAATGGTGAGTATAAAAAAAAAGATGACAAATTGATGCCCTATAAGAAAATAGTGGATGATCTCAAGAAATAATTTGTCTTCATTACATTCTAGCGAATTCCAAGGACAAAAAACTAAAGTTGCCGACGCAATGGCAACATTAGCATCTATGCTACAACTAGAAGAAAATCCTTTTCACTATGAATTCCTAGTGGAAGAATTATCCTTTCCTAGAATTGATGCACCCAAATCCTAAATAATGTTTTCTATCAATGCCCAAAACCCATCCCGATATAGTAGTATTTATGCATATCTCAAAGACCAAACCTTACCTAATGGCTTATCCAAAAATAAGAAATAATCCCTTATAAGGAAAGCATCTTGTTATGTAATCATTTCTATTAATTTATATAGATATGGTCTCTATGGAATGCTACTTAGTTTCTTATAAAATAAAGCATATGATTGTGCATTAAAATAGGTCCATGAAGGTGTGTGTCGATCTCACTCGAATGGTCTCTCGTTAGCTAAAACCTCCTAATTTTTGGGTATTACTGGCCTAGAATGGAAAAAGATGCTATACAATATGCCAAAACATGTAAAAAATGTCAAATCCATGGAAATATCACACATGCTCCAGCTAGAGAACTAATACCATTTATCACACATTGGTCATTCTAGCAATGGGCCTTTGATCTTGTTGGACAAATATATCCCAACTTATCAAGTGGACACAAGTACATCATCACAACCACTTTCACAAAGTGGGTCGAAGCAGTATTTCTCATCAAAGCCACTAGAAAACAAGTATCAATGTTCATTTTAAACTACATCATTTGTAGGTATGAGATACCCTCATCTATTATAATAGACAATGGGGGACAGTTCAAGAATCAAGACATATATGAACTTTGTATATAGTTATTGTTAGTAATAACTGAGAGGGGGGGGGGGGGGGAANAGAGGGGGGGGGGGGGTGAATCAGTGGCCTCAAAAATTAATCCTTAAATCAACCCTTTAAAACTTATAACCACAAATTATGCGTCTAGTTATCTTTTGTCCTACAAGATGAATGCCTTGAAATACTTATATCAATTTACTACTTGTCAGATTTGTTTGTAAATCTTTCTTTTGTATGTTTACCGATAAGTAGTCAACTATTTACCGAAACACAGTAAATATGTAGAGTATACTGATTAATCCAAAATTGCATATGTGAAATGTAAAACAGTAAAGTAATAAAAAATTAACACATAACACATGGATTTTTAATGCAGAAACCCGGTTAAGGGAAAAACCACTAGGACCAGTACCCCAAATTTTCACTCTTCTAAAGTGAGCTCTGTTAGGAGCCAACCCTATTAAAGGTTACAAACACACTGTTAGGTGTGACCTTGTTAGAGGATTTAAAGGATAGTTTGTCATCTAGTATCTAGAATTTAATGCTACCATCCTTGATCAAACACTCACTTGGCCTGTCAATAGGTATCGGGCATATCCAATGCTACTTTCATGATCAAACTTTTTGATACTCCTTGGGATGTATCTCAATTGTAAAAGACTTTTAAGTCCTACTTGGTTAAGAGACTTGATGCCTCAATGGTTAAACTGAAACATTAATGATTTGTTCATACATACAACTTGAATTGTAGATTTTTAGATCTATTGTAAGTGCATTACCTCTCTGATCAATATAATCAATTCTATACCTTGCTCCATACTGTTCTACTTTGTGATGTTTTCTCACTATTCGTCGGTGTCTGAAGAATCTAGCTCTTTCTTTAGCTTGATTGATCGGGACTGAATGAAGACTTTCTTCTCCTTCAGATTTATTTTAGCATCTTCCCTCTTCTCTTTTTCACCCCACACACCAATTCATAATGAATTGGGTTTGTCTCTTTATAGACATGATTCACCTTTTCTTGGCTTTCTTGATTCTTGGCATGACCCACAATTCTCACCAATTATATTTAAATAAAACTCTAGTTTTATCTCAAGGAGATTTTCTTGCCAACTGGACAAATCAGCTTTAAATCAATTACTTATCCCCAGCTTTAGCTGGATGATTAAACAAATGATAAGTATTAGTTAAGTCTATTTATAGCTCTTTACAGCTAAGCATTTTGTCATTTTTGAACTCTCTAATCTGTTGGTCAACACTTTAGTTAGTCATTGGTGATAACTGATTGTTCCATCGGTGTGACTTTAGTTTCCATCGGGATCTCCATCCTTGTCTTTTCTGTCGGGCAACAGTGTGACTTAGCTCATCGGTAATGCTGTGCATTTGCTCGTCGGGTAACACTGTGACTTTCTCTTTTACTCTGACCATCGGTGTGCACTCCGTTAGTGTATACAATCACTTTGTGAATACTTGACTTATATGCATTAATGAAAGCATAGCCTTTGATTCATTGGTTCTTTGAATTCTTTGGCAGTATTTCCATGACCATATAGATTATATGAAGTTGACATCAATGACAATACAATACATTAACTGATTTAATGTCTTGCATCATCGTAAACTTAACATATTCAAACATTCAATCAGTTACATGTCATCAATCTCACCCTTTGGCATTGATGGCAACATACTAAATTATCATACTATACTATTACTAATACAATATGAAATATATAGTTTCATCAAGCTTTTCTAATGTATCTATTACAAATGTCTGGCTATCGGTAAGCTCAGCTAGCTTAGATTTCATTCTTGCAGCTTTATGTTTGTCTTCAATCCCTTCACTGGATAGATGCAAAATATTTCTTTCTCTGATGTGATGTGTTCTCCTTTTGTGTCAAACTCTCTCCCTTCCACTGTTCTCCTTTCTTTTTATGTTTCTTGTCAGTAATTATTTTCCTTTTGATGGACTCTCCCTTTGTTATATCTCTCCCTTTGTATAATCTCTCCCATGGATTCCTTGAAGTGATAATGGATATAATCTCTCCCTCTATCAGTATGATAATGAGTTATCTCTCTCCCTTTGACAACAATGCCAAACAAATATTTGTCAGAAATGTCAAATGGATCCTTTCTATCCATAATATACTCCTTGAATTTCCCAATCCATCGATAATAAATTTGGTGCTCGGAGTAGATAAATACCTTGTTTTGTATAGATGTATCTTTTAAGTCCATCTCTCTGCTTGCATCAACATGAATGATATTCTGATAATATGTAAGCTGATGCAGCCTTCTAGTCATCTTATTAACCAATAGACAAGGGTTTGACCCCTAGTCTCTTTCTCAAGTACTCAAATGCATCCTTGGGTAGTGGCTTGGGGAAGATATCAGCCAATTTTTCCTTTGATTGCACATACTCAAGTACCACCTCCTTTTCTTGAACTTTTTCTCTCAAATAATGATACTTGATGGCAGTATTCTTTGTTTTAGCATGCATGACTGGATTCTTGGAAATGTTTATTGCACTTGTATTATCACAGTAGATAATTACTGGTTCAAGAATTTTCATATGCAGACCTTCCAGTAACTATTTGATCCTTGCAATATTTGAGCAGTTTGCAGCAATAGCAACATACTCTACTTCTACAGTAGACTGAGAGATGCATCCTTGCTTCTTGCTGATCCATGTGACAAGTCTATCACCCATAAAGAATGCTCCTCCGGTTGTGCTCTTCCGGTCATCAATATTTCTAGCCCAATCAGCATCAGTAAAGACCTTAAGTTCAAATTTGTGTTCTCTTCTATACCATAAGCCATATTCCTCGGTATTCTTCAGATATCTTAGAATTATTTTCACAGCAGTCATATGTGATTCCCTGGGATTAGCAAAAAATCTAGCAACTATTCCTACTGCATGTGCAATATATGGTCTGGTATGTACAACATACATGAGTTTTCCAATTATAGATCTATACAAAGTCTTATTTACCTTTGATGACTTGTCCTCCTTTGTCAGTTTACATCCAGTTGCCATCGGTGTTCCAACTTGTTTGATTCTTCTTTGATGTATTTGGATTGTGTAATGAAAATACCTTCATCTTGTTGCATGATCTGTAGATCAAGAAAGAACTTGATCTCTCCAAACATAGACATCTCAAACTCTTTGTTTATTTCATTTGAAAATGATTTTCATAGCATATCATTGCCTTCAAATATGATGTCATCAACAAATATCTCAGCAATCAAAATGTTAGCATTATTATCTTCCTTCAAATAAAGATTACTGTTCTCACTAGTCCTTACAAATCCAATACTAATAAGATAGGAATGAAGTCTTTCATACCATGCTTGGGGTGCTTGTTTCAATCTATACAGGGATTTGTGAAGTCTACATACCACGTCCCTCTTGTCTGGATCAACAAACCCTTCTGGTTGTTCAATGTATACCTCTTCTTCAAGTATTCCATTTAGGAATGCAGACTTGACATCCATTTGATATACCTTGAATCCTTTATATGAAGCATAAGCAAGTAGTATTATTACTCCTTCTAGCCTAGAAATGGGTGCAAAGGTCTCTCCATAGTCAATCTCTTCTTCTTGTGCATGCCCCTTGCATACTAATCTTGCTTTATTTCTGGTGACTTATCCATTCTCATTCAGTTTATTCCTGAATATCCATTTTGTACTGATAACATTCTTGTCATCTAGTATTGGTACAAGTGTCAATGTCTTGTTTTTCTCTATCTGCTCAATCTCTTCATTCATAGCACTTATCCATTCATCATTATCTAGTGCAGCTTTGATAGATTTTGGCTCATAATCACAAATAATACATCTTGTTTTTAGAGACTTACTTCTGGTTCTCATACCGGCCTTCTTATCTCCAATGATATGGTTTTGTGGATGATTCCTTCAGACATATCTGGAAAGTACAGGTTCAACTCTTTGTCTATCAGCTTGATCATCATTTTGTTCTTCATTATTTTCTCCATCACTTTGTGCATCATCTTGAGAAATATTCTGATCGTCGATTTTGTAGCCTGAAGCTTCGGTGCAATGATCTGTTGCTCGGGAGCTCTACATAGTTGGTTGGGTAGAGTGTTAGATTCCTCATTGTAAGAAAACCTGTTGTAGTCCTCTGGTTATTTTGTGCTTTCCTTTTCATTCTTCTCTACAAATTCATCTATCTTTACATTTGCACTTTCAACAATTTTGTTAGAGGCTTTATTTAGACACTTATAAGCCTTTCTCTTGGCGGAATACCCTAGAAATATTCCTTCATCACTCTTGGAGTCAATTTTTCCATTTCTATCATCTTTTAAGATATAACATTGACTACCAAAATTTTTGAAATAACTCACATTGGGTGTGTAACCATACCAAAGCTTATAAGGTGTCTTCTTGGTGTCTTTCTTCAATTGTACTCTGTTTAATGTATAAACAATAGTATTGACAGCTCCCCTCCAGAATATTTGGGTGATGCCTTTCTCTATCATCAGTGTCCTTGCACAATCAATTATGGATCTATTCCTTCTTTCAAGAATTCAATTTTTTTGTGGTGTTCTTGGTTTAGAGACCTATCTTTTGATTCCATGCTCATTACAAAAGTTAGTGATTTCATCTGAAATAAATTCCCCTCCTCTATCTAATCTTAAAAATTTTAATTCTTTACCACTTTTTTTTCTCAACCATAACCTTGTACCATTTAAACATCTTAAATGCTTTTGATTTATCTTTTAGAAACATGTCTGTCATCATTCTAGAGTAATCATCAATAAAGAGAATAAAATATCTATCTCCATAATAACTCTTTGTTCTCATAGGTCCACATAGGTCAGTATGGACTAATTCTAGAATAGCATCAGATGTATGGGTTCTTCTTTTTAAACTAGATTTTGTCATCTTACCTTTTTGACAATTCTTACATATGATGTTTTCAGGCTTGGTCATCGTCGGTAAGCCTCTTACATTTCTCTTTTTTCTTATCTTTATCATGTTGTCAAAGTTCACTTGACACAATATTTTGTGCCACAACCATATATCTTCGTTTGTAGCAATCAAACAAGTGGTGTTAGTAACATTCATATAGAATAAGTTACCTTTTTTCTGCTCACTGGTACCAATCAGATTTCATAATTTATTGAAGATCTTTGCCTTCTTATTTTCAAATGCTACTCTGTGACTTGAATTATTCAACTGAGAAACACTCAATAGATTATAATTCAATCCATTTACCCAATAAGCATTTTCACATTTTATCTGGTTATTCAACATTATGCTTCCTCTACCTTCAACTGGACAAGGTGTGTCATTACCCATTCTTACTAAACCACCTTTATTGTATTCAAAATTCTCAAAAAATTTCTTATCATCGGTCATATGGTAAGTGTAGCCACTATCTATGATCCAAACACCATTTTACTAACTTTAGATATGAGTGCAGTTTCTACATGCCTTTCTTAATCATCATCTAAATCATCTTTTACTGCCACAAACACCATCTTGATGTCTTCCTCAGCTTCGGTGTTAGTGTCATCATCTTTGCATTTTGGTAGGTAACTAGCCTTCTTTCCTTTGTCCTTGTAGTCTCGGGTATCTCTTCTTTCTAATTTTCAAGAGCTTTTGTAATCACCTCTGTCAGAATTATTTTCAAATGATCTGTCATTACTTCTGTCATCTTTTCTTCTATTAGGACATCTTGTAGCAAAGTGTCCAATCTCTTTACAATTAAAAGAAACAAGTGGTAATTTATCTTTGCCTCTCTCCATTCTTCTTTCCATAAGTGCTTCAATTTCATCAAGATCTTCTTCTTCACTTTCACTATCACTATCTTTTCTTGTAGTGTTTTTATGAATTGATTTACTTATTCTCGTAGAAGTTTTGAATGCAGACTCTATGTATGGTAAGACACTATTATCAAAATTGTTCATCTCAAATGAAATTAGTCTTCCAATCAAATTGTCTAGACTAACATTTCTATTTGCTACTGCTCTCATTTCTTGAATGGAAAATAGTCTAATAGCATAAGTAGGCAGTAAGGTTCTAAGAATTTTACTTACCACTATATCCTCCTCTAGTACACCTCCAACTCCTCAGATAGCATTGACTACCTCTTTGATTCTTGTGCTATACTGTGTGATTTTTTCACCTTCTTTCATTTTGAGATCATTAAACTTTCCTCTAAGGCTTTCTACCTTGGCTCTCAAAACATTCTTGTCACCATCATGTACAATCATCAATTTGTCCCACATCTTCTTTGCAGTCTTGCAGGTTTTGACATCTTCAAATTCAGCATCGGAGAGTGAGGAATCAAGCTCTATCATCATGTAATTGTGCTCATGCTTCTCTCTCATTTGTTCAACTATTGGTGCTCCTATGGGCAACACATATTCAGTATCTAAGTATTGAGTAACATCAATTCCAATAACTGATAAGTGGAGTCTTATTCTTCTCTGCCATGAAGCAAAATTGTCTTTGTTCAACTTGGGCACATATCGTCTGTTCATCTTGTGATCTTTGGCTTAGGTCTTGAAACCTTCCTTCTAAGAACACAAGCTCTAATACCAATTGTTAGTAATAATTGAGAGGGGGGGTGAATCCTTAAATCAACCCTTTAAAACTTATAACCACAAATTATGCCTCTAGTTATCTTCTGTCCTACAAGATGAATGCCTTGAAATACTTATATCAATTTACTACTTGTCAGATTGCTTTGTAAATCTTTCTTCTGTATGTTTACCAATAAGCAGTCAACTATTTACCGAAACATAGTAAATATGTAGAGTATACTAATCAATCCAGAACTGCATATGTGAAATGTAAAATAGTAAAGTAATAAAACATTAACACATAACACAGATTTTTAACATGGAAACCCTGTTAAGGGAAAACCCACTGGGACCGGTACCCCAAATTTTCACTCTTCTGAAGTGAGCTCTGTTAGGAGCCAATCCTGTTAAAGGTTACAAACACATTGTTAGGTGTGACTTTGTTAGAGGATTTAAAAAATAGTTTGTCACCTAGTATCTGGCATCTAATGCTACCATCCTTAATCAAACACACACTTGGCCTATCAATAGGTATCGAGCATATCCAATGCTACTTTCATGATCAAAATTTTTGATACTCCTTGGGATGTATCTCAATTGTAAAAGACTTTTAAGTCCTGCTCGGTTAAGAGACTTGATGCTTCAATGGTTAAAATGAAACATTAATGATTTGTTCATACATACAACTTGAATTGCAAATTTTCAGATCTATTGTAAGTGCATTACCTCTCTAATCAATATAATCGATTCAATACCTTGCTCCACACTATTCTACTCTTTGATGCTATCTCACTATTCATCGGTGTCTGCATAATCTAGCTCTTTCTTTAGCATTATTGATCAGGATTGAATGAAGACTTTCTTATCCTTCATATTTATTTTTGCATCTTCCCTCTTCTCTTTTTCACCCCACAGACCAATTAGTAATGAATTGGGTTTGTCTCTTTATAGACATGATTCACCTTTTCTTGGATTTCTTGATTCTTGGCATGATCCACTATTCTCGCCAATTAGATTTAAAGAAAACTCTATTTGTATCTCAAAGAGATCTTCTTGCCAACTGGACAAATCAGCTTTAAATCAATTACTTATCCCTGGCTTTATCTGGATGATTAAAACAATGAAAAGTATCAGTTAAGTCTATTTATAGCTCTTGACAGCTAAGAATTTTTTCATTTCTGAACTCTTTGCTCTGTCGGTCAACACTTTAGTTAGTCATTGGTGATAACTGACTGTTCCATCGGTGTGACTTTAGTTTTCATTGGGATCTCCATCCTTGTCTTTTCCATTGGGCAACACTGTGACTTAGCTTGTCAGTAATGTTGTGCATTTCCTCATCGGGTAACACTGTGACTTTCTCTTTTACTCTGATCGTTGGTGTGCACTCTGTCGGTGTATACAGTCACTTTGTGAATACTTGACTTATATGCATTAATGAAAACATAGCCTTTGATTCATCGGTTCTTTGAAGTCTTTGGCAGTATTTCCATGACCATATAGATTATATGAAGTTGACATCAATGACAATACAATACATTAACTGATTTAATGTCTTGCATGATCATCAACTTAACATCTTCAAACATTCAATCAGTTACATGTCATCAGTTTCATTTCACTCACCATTGTCCTTCAATCTATTAGCCTCAAGGTAACATACAAGCTTAGGCATCAAACAAAAATATCCTCAAAATTCTACATAGAACTGTGAGTAAATCTAGAAGAGATTGGCATTTACCACTAAATGCAACACTATGGGCTTAAAGGACCAGCATCAAAACACCAATGGGATACACACCATTTTCTCTTGTTTATGGTGCAAAAGTAGTCTTACTAATAGAAGTTGAAATCCCTTCTTTGTGGGTATCATTAACAGGCTTTATCATAGATGAACAAAATCGCATAGTAAGGATCCAAGAACCAGAAATGCTGGATGAACGCAGGCAACAAGCATTTGATCACCTAAAGATATATCAAAAGAGAATATCAAGAGGATACAACATGAAAGTAAAACCTTGATAACTTCAAGTTGGAAATCTAGTACTCAGAGAAAACCCTAAAAAACAACAAAACAAAGAATAAAAGGGAAAGTTTGAACCCAACTGGTTGGGACCCTTTTTCATCACGAGCTTATCAGCTAGCTACACCTAAAGGATATTTTCTCCCTGATCCTATCAACACTCCAGCCAAATAGCACTTGTACAGAGAAAATTGATCCTGAAGAAAGGCAAAAAAAATAGTGCCTTGGTGAAAACTTTGTAAACAGGCGTCTTGGTAGAAAAAATAGAAAACCTGGTATATAGACATCACTTGTGATCACCTCTCTATCTATCAATACACTGCTTGCAATTGGCTAATATTCAATTTTCTACTTGTACATATCCTTCAGTCACTTTTGTGACATCAACTGGACCTAAGCTATCCAATGCTCTCTGGTCCTTTCCTAAAATTTGTCTATACCCATGTCTTCGGATGATTGTACTTAACTAGGGGCTTCTCTCATAGAAATTCTGATAGTTTTTTCAATCCTCTCAGTCATGGATTGGTCTGCCAAAACTTTGTCAACCTAGGTCATTGTCTAGGAAAGTTTTCCACTAACATAAAACAATATTTCTTAATGCTTACATGAGATAGTCACTATCACTATCACAAAAAAAGGTGTTTAAGACCGCATACCTATAATAGACACCACACTAATGTTTCTCAACACTTTAATCAACAGTGTTTCTCAACACTCCATCAGATTGTAATTAACACTAAAACTAGTCAAAAAGGTATTTCTAAAACACCACACAATCACAGACACATATAGACACTTTTCAAACTACAGGGATAACACTTAATCTATGATTGATAATATCTTATTAAAAATGATTAATCAAAGGTGTTCCTAAATACTAGTAATCACAAACAGAATTATCTTGACTTGTATGGATCATGACTCTTTGAAATGTCTTGATGATGTCTTCATAATAGTGGCAAAGGAAGAGACCATGAATTTTCTTTGTCTGATATCTATTATTATCAAATTTTTATTGTTATGTCCTCTGACTGACTCTATAATGTCTTTGTACTAGATAAACAAGGATAGGGGGCATGATATTTTATTTGATTATTGTCTATTATCATTGATTGTTGATTATCATGTTTCTTGAGGGATTTTGGGAGTCACTTGACTAGAAGACCAAAGAAGGAATATGACATTTTCTTTGTTCATTGCTTGTGATTTAATTCATAATAGTGTGCAAATATTTCTTAGGACATGATCACCAAAGAATTATCAAGGATATTTTCATATGAAAAGGATTAATTCTTGTTTGTTAATCCATGAAAGCATTATCCATATCATCAAGGTCACCTGAGAACTAGTGGTGGTTGTACTTGCTTACAAATAACACCTAATAGCTAACAACTCTATGATAATAAAAATCATAAAGAATATCAAAAGAATGACACTCATCGAAGATTGTATCTCATTCTAGGGTCATTCATGTCATTCTTGCATTCATCTGGCTTGATCAAAATCACCTCAAGGAAGGAAATATATCTTCAACATGGATGAGTATCACATCTAAGATCCATGAATTTATCATCATGGTTGATCTTTATTTTTGCATCATCATTATCGGGAGCTCAATCGAAACGGATTCTAAATCAACCTTCATCATCAACATCAATCTAATCTTTTAAATCAATGCAAATTTTTCTCAAATCATCATCCAACATCATTCGGTTTTATTCTATCACATTTCAATCTCATTTCCAAGGGGGCATCATAAACATCAGCATATCCTTGCATCTAGATTATTAAACAACTTTGTTATCAAATCTGATAGCACATCAAACCAATCATCGAATCAGTCAATCAACAACATCAAATATTTTTCATCAATCACGTTATCAATCAAATCAAATATTAAAATCAAGTTCCATATCAAAATGGAATTTCATCAATTGGGGCATGAACTTCATGATGCATCATATCAAGTTGATGGTCCTAAATTAGATAATCAATCAATCAATCTTGGAATGAGTAATTTCATCATGTCTTATATCAAATTGCTTTCTCTTATCAGTATTTGTGTTTCAACATCACCAGGATTATATCAATTTCATCATACCACATCAAATTGGTAGTCTCTTCATAAGAACATCAGGAGATAATTGAATTCATCATGATCCATATCAAGTTAGTTATCTCGATCAAAATTTTTAATAGTAATCAGTTTCATCGAACCACATCAAACTGCTTACTCAAGATCTTCTGGCCAGATATCAGTTTTATCACATCACATCAAAATTATCATTTGATCAAATTTATCATGACAATAATTTATTTCATCACATCACATTAAATTGGTTATTCATTATCATCTTCAAACAATTGGGCAGTAAATTTCATCGCATCACAACAAATTGATTATTTTGATCAACTTTATCAATCTTTGTGGAATCTCCAGTATCTCAATCGATTTGTGTTCAATCAATTTCTAATCAAGGATAATAGAATTCATTGCAAATCATATCAAGCCAGTTACCTATGCATGTGGATTAACGTTAACATTTCAAATCATCTACCAAGTATTCAGTTTCATTACATCAAATTGAATATGCTGATTTGATTCTTATTAACCTTCATTCAATCAAATTTAGAGTCGGTACTATCAGTCTTTGTTCAATCATGTTCAGAACTAATATCAACAATCACATTTCATTCAATCAAGCTCAGGATCAGTATGGTTGATTCTTGTCACATCAAGTTCAGAATAGGTATCTGTACGCCTTTAATCAAAATGAATTTCATTCAATCAGGCTCAAAATTCTCAATCATCAAATCATGAGTAGTCTCATCACTCTATATCAAACTATCATCTAAATCAACATCAATCTATTATTTGAAACAATGTGTTTCTCGCATGTCGATTCAAAGAGGAGAAAAAGTAATCACCCTAAATTGGGATAGTTAAACCAAATGCCCTATTTGCCTTAACTTAGGATCTTCCTCCCAATTACACTAGCATGGTTATCTGATTACTGACATAATTCATCAAAATAGTTAGAGTCCCTTAATCAAGTATCGACCATTATTGATCAATCAATAATTTCTTGTTAATTACCTTGGCCTATTTTAATTATATTTCATTAAATCCCTTGGCTAAAGTAATTAATTAAAAAAAATTAATAAAAGCTCCTAAATCACAACTCACCACTAAGTGACAAATCAATTGATAGACCAATTGGAGTTAACATACATGGATCATCTTACATAGATCAATCAAGGTCTAATCCTAATCACTCATTAAGAATCAATCTAAACCATTTGTTTCCCCTCATTCTCCATAAAAGGAATGAATTTTGAGCTCATTGGATCTTATAATCTTGCATTCTTAAGCTTAATCTATAAAATTGAACTTTGTATCTAGATAATTATCAAACACTTCAATTTCATAATGGATTCAATTGATTTAGGCTTGATTTGTTTAGCTTAGATGCATTATAATTTCTTTTGCAATTTGAATCTTCCATTTTAGAGTGTATTATCGCTGATCTAAGGCATATTCTGAGAGCACTAACATAATTAGATCAAACTCTCTCTAACTAGAAAGATATAATTTGGTCTTAATTGTTATATGTTGATTTATTTCTTATGGACTAACAATTGAATTAATGATTTATAGATTTTTGTGTTTGCAGATTTGCAGGTACAGATGAAGTAGACATAAACACATACACACCATCTTCAACCCTTAAAAATATATTAAAAATACCAAGAATATTAACTCTTCTTTCATGAAAGTACACTTCTTGATGTTGATTAGTATCTTCTCTTCTCTTAACCTCTGCAATACTTGTCTAACATGCATCAAATGCTCCTCTTTGATCTTACTGAAAATCAAGATATCATCCAAATACACAATGACAAGCTTACCTAATAATTTATTTAGAACATCATTCATTAACCTCATGAAACTACTAGGTAGATTAGACAATCCAAAGGGCATTACCAACCACTCATACAATATTTCATTTGCCTTTAATGTGGTCTTCCACTCATCACCTTCTCTGATTCTGATCTGATGTTATCCACTATTCAAATCTATCTTGGTGAAATATTTGGCTCCACTCAAAAAATCCATCAAATCATCCATCCTTGGCAAAGGAAACTGATACTTGCTTGTGATCCGGTTGATGGCTCTATAATCGATACACATCCTAAATTGTCTATCTTTCTTATGTGTTAACACTAGAGGCACTTCACACAGACTCGTACTTTCTCTGATCAATCCCCACTACAAAAAAATCTTATACTTTTCTATTGAGTTCTTCATTCTCTTCTAGTGTCATCTTATAGGCTTCTTTTTTAGGAAAACTAGCCCCTGGTATCAGATCCATACAATGGCTAATACTCCTCATAGGTGGTAATCCATCAGGGACATTATTTGATATGATGTCTACATACTCATTCAATAATCAAATTATTTCTTTTAGGTGTTCTTATCCTAATACAGTCTCCTTAGACTTCTTGGGTACTAAAGAAAAACACACATTATCATGCCTCATGCCATCCAATAACTTTTTGTCATCCACTAAATAAATCCTTGTACTATTACACACTTCACTCTTAAGGGGTTCCTCTAAAGGTAACAAATTTTTTTTCATCCCATTATCAACAATTGTATATATATTATTCCTCTCATCATGTATAGTTTTCCTATCATCCTACCATACTCTACGCAACAAGATACGACACACATCCATAGGAATACTATCACACAAAACCTCATCATAATACTTCCCAATCTTGAATTTAACTAGACATTGTTCACTCACCAGTACCTTGTGTTCATCTTGTATCTATGCAATATGATAGGGTTTAGGATGCTTCAACCTCTACAACTTAAGTTTGTCAACCAATTCCTTCAAGGAAAGATTATCAAAACTACCACTGTCTATGACAACATTGCACACCCTATCTTGTACGTTGCATCTAGTTTTGAACATATTATTTCTTTGTAAATATTCCTTCTCTTGTTCTCAGTGATATAGGAACTTCTGAGTCATCAAGGTTTCTCCTTCCTCTGATTTGTTGTTGTTTACTTATCCATTGGAATCCTCATCTAAAAATGATGTCTGTCTATTGACTTTCACCTTCTTCTCAGAGTTGCCTTGTTTTCACTCAAAGGCTTGGTGCCCTGCTTCACCACATTTGAAAGAAGTTCCACTGAAATTCCTTATTTCACCACTACCTTGTCCTTCACTATGATAGGAACTCAATTCATTCCTCTTATAAAGATCATTATCCTTGGTTTCTGACTCATTCCTACCTTGATCTGCAAAATATCTACCACCTCCTTCATTAGTACTGGATAGGCCTCTCTAAAATATTCCTCCTCTACCTCTTGCCCTTTTCTCATGCCTTTAGTTCAACTTTTCTTCAGCCTTCAAAGCCCACTTGAGGCTTCTTCCTACACTCCTAATCTGTATCAGACTAATTTTATCATGTATTGACACCCTTAATCCATTAAGGTAGCGAGAAACTTGTTCAGATTCATCATCTACATGACCAGATCTGATATCCAACTTATAAAAATCCTTATTGTAACTCTTAACACTTAAGTCTTTCTGTTTAAAGTTATGCAACTTCTGAAATAGACTTACTTGGTAATCTACAATAAAAAACTTAGCCTTTAATTTATTCACCATTATATCCCTATATTTGATCTTATCTTTACCTCTTCTCTGTTGATCTATTTGTGAATGTGCCCACCATAAGGATGCATGTCCTTTTAACTTGGTACAAGCATATTTTCCCTTCTTCTCCTCACTAATTCCTTCAATTTCAAATTACTTGTCCATCTCTATGATCCAATCTATCAATTCATCTGAATCCAAGATTCCATGATAATCAGGTGGATTTAAATGAGGTCTCTTATTCACATTAGTCAAATCTTTGATGAACCTCTCCTCTTCTTGATTTAACTCTGGTTGCACCTCATTGTTCTCTCATTCCCTTGCAAGATCCTAATCCTGTTCATCTCCTTCTTCATAGCTTGCATATTCTATATCTTGTTGTTGGGATTAATGGGAAGTAGTACTGAGAGGGGAGGGGTGAATCATTACCTCTAAAAATTTTAGCACCTTTTAACTTTCTTCATTAGCAATCAATTTGTATTGTATTACTAACCAAATCTAATGTTCTTTCTTATGCATGTAATATTAATTTAGAAACTTAATTGTATGTAACATTCATAGAAACATTCACGAAAGTAATAGACACATAATATAAGATATGATATTGTAGAAAACTCTTGTTAGGAAGTAAAAACTATGGCGGGGATGGCACCCACAAAACTTCACTATCTGCAGAATGGAAGGGAGCCGGTTAAGGCTTACAATTTGTTCACTTCTAATGATCTACCCTGTTAGGAGTATCGGTGGAGACCTGTTAAAGTCTACTCTATTAAGAGCTTTAGAAACACTATTAAGTGTGCACTCGGTTAAGAGATTTGATGTTGGTCTGTTAAATCCACCTTCCTTGAAAGGATTTTTACACTTTGCTCCACTTGTTAGAATGATAGAAAATTACAAATTGACCTAGTAAATATAATCTCCTATTGCTGATACAGACCCTATGTAGTTCACATAAAAATATTATCACCTTAACTATGATTCATGAATACCTCTGATTGTCGGTTTCCTCTGCTCTTGGTTTTGCTAACCAAATCCTTCTTTTGTTGTTCTAGTTCTTGAAACTCTCAATTCAATCCATAGGTGTGCTCATTCTTTTCTCCTCTCTCTTTTTCCTTCTCACACACACATTGTAATGAATGATTGCATCATCTATTTATAGATGGATTGACTTCATCGAGTTTTGATAAAAACAATGTTAACTCTAAGATCAGGTTTATAACTTATACCTAGATCTCCTAGTCTATGTGTTTTAAATTAGTTAGACTGATTAAAGAACTTACATTAATGTTTCTTGTCCCTAAAGAAATGGATTTAAAACAATTAAATATCCTATAAATAGAATACACTTGCTTTATTTGATGTGGAAGTCAGATCCACTTTTTACAGGATGCAACTGACTTTCAGTTCTGTCTATCGGTCATGCTTGATTGTCCTTCAGTTTTGACTGTCAGTCATGCTTGATTGTCCTTCTATTTTTTATGTCGGTTGCACTATATCTGTCTTGTTGGTCTACACTGTAACTTGCATTTTGGGTTCCTCTGTCGGGTTCCACTTTATCTTTCTGCTTTGTGAATTTTGGTTTACACACTGACTTGTGTCATCGGTTCTCTTTGTACTTAGTCATTTTTGGTGATCTCTTATTCTAATCTTTGATTTTCTCTTTCCTATCCTTCGGTGTAGGCTTACCAAAAGTTTTTTTTGTATACTAATGGAAAATTAATGTCATCGATCTCCCCCTTTGACATTAGTATCAAAAATTTATATGTGCAAAATACTAACAAAATGTTAAGTATATACAACATATATAATCGTTAGTCATTTAATGACTCCCCCTATGTATATGCTGGTATATCTATACATATGATATCTTTTCCTTTTACATATCATTTTACCTTTATGAATATACATATACATATCTACCATTTTCCCATCTGAATGAATGTACATAATGTTTTCCCTTTTTATTTTTTACTTATATCATTTCTCCCTTTATTTGATAGTAAGGGAAAAGGTCTTACTTTAGAGCTTATAAAAAATATGGGTATGTGAAGACTTCATGTCCTCCATCATTTTCTCCCATTTCTCTTTGAGGTTTTATAGAGCCATGTGCTCAAGTGTGATCTTTGAATGCATATCATAGATTTTGTTTTCTACAGACATCTCGGGAGTTCCTATCAGTTGCCTTGCATTACTGATATGTTGTTGGAGCAGTGTAAGATTTGGCAGAAGTTGAGCTTGTAGCTCATTTATTTCTTCCCTGAACTTTGTTTCTGCTTCCCATAGCTCTTGCCTTAACCTCTTTACCTCAATTATCTTTTCATAATGTAGTTTGACTGCATTGTCTCCATCGGTGGTTAGGCTACTAGCACTGTTTGCTAGATCTACATATAGCTTTGCTATATTGCCACTATTCTCCTTAGTGAACTTCTCAATTGTGCTCAGCTTTTGAATTAAGGTTATAGCTTCAGATATGATGGGGTCTAATTCAGATATGAATTCTAATAGCTTTACCTTATTTATTGCCACTTCTTGGCTGATGTTCTCTATTAGCTTCTGTTGGTACTTCATTTCAGCTCTCTCCTCAATTGCCTTCTCAGCATCAATGTTCTGACTTGTGATTGCGTCAGTGAGGGTAGGGAGTTGATCAAGTATAGTATTGTTTTGATCAATATCAACATCGGGTACTATTTTATGTAGTATGTCTCATGTTGTCTCTAGTACCATGGAGTCCCTATGATTTTTCTTCAGCTTCTCTTGCAATGCCTTCCTTTGGCATATTTCTCCATATTCCTGTAATGCTTCAAAGTCAAGTGTTGAGGGGTCACACTTTGGTATTTCAATGATTTCATCCAGTGTAGCCTCTAACTTTCCCTTCTTTGTCTTTTTCTTCTTCTTATGTGACTTAGTAGAATGTAACACCATTGTCAATTTGTTGGCCTTGTCTGTTGTGCTTGATTAAGTGACCTAATGAGCCTCTTGCTACTACTTGGCATCGGTTTCAGCTCATCGGGTGTCTGCAGATGTCTCCACATTCACCTTAGCATCATCGGTAGCACTCTTGTCAATTTTCTCAGGAGTACCATCTTTTGTTTTGTCTCCTTCATTGGTGTCCTTTGCATCATCTATCTTGGTTTCTTCATTCTTGTCTTGAGTCTCTGTATCTTTGTCCTTATCTCCTCCAGTAACCTTATTAGTATCGGTTACATCTTGAGTATCTCCGATGTCTTGCTGACCATAGGTGTTGTCTTTGTTTTCTTCTTCTCCTACATCCTTTGGAGTATCCTTCTCTGGTGATTTTCTTGTTTCTTGCAGGATATTGATAGCTTGCATCAATATAGGCATGTTGCCTAGAATATTCACTCGTGCAGTATTAACATTTGTGTCCTTCTCATCAATTTTATCCTTTAAAGCAGTGACATCTTCATCCTTATTGATTTCATCTGCTAAGTCATCGGTAATGTCAATAACATTAGTATCCACAATGTTGTCATTTGTGGTATCATCCCATATCTCATCTACAACATCTGCAGTCTTTTTTCCTATTGTATCATCCTCTTCTTTATCTATCTCAATGAATGTATCATCTTTAGTTGCCTTGTCAACATCTTGTTATTGAAGGTCTTTGTCAGGGATTACCTCCTCAATAGGTCTGTTCATGATTTTGCACCATTTCTTGTGGTTGTCCTGTTCAATTTCAATTAACTTTCCTTCAAGAAACTTATATGCCCTCAGCTTTGGTGAAAATTCCTTGTTGTGTTTCTCCATCATCTCATCTACCTCTACCTTCTTAGATTCAGGTGGCATTAGAGAAACAAGTACTCTCTCTCTAATTTCTTTCTCATTCTTCAATGCAAATGTCCAACATGACGATAATCTATCAAACAGTTCCCTTGGTACATAATATACACATACTTCCAGTCCCCCAATTTTAAACTTTTAAAGTTGAAGTCTTTAATGAGATTCCCCCTAAAGTGTTATAAATGTTTCTCTTCTAACAATGTTGCTATCAAGATCAAAGTTCAAAGTATTAATATGCAGATGCAAATCAGTCAGTCTAAAGTTCAAATTTTGAAGAAGAAAGGTTTTGTTATTCAAGTTCAAATTTGAAGCCCCAATTCAAAGCTAATTTTTCAAATTTAGAAGTTCAGATGTAAGTTTCAGATCCAGATCCAAATTCATATCCACAGGTTCAAGCATGCAGATTTAGATTGGATATTACAAGTGGATGATTTAAAGTTCTTAAATTGCCTTGATGCATGATTAAGTATAAACTCAGGTCCTTGTGCCAAAGTTTATAGCAAAAAGGCTAAATCCCACAATGGAGAAGCACTTTTCAAGTTTTACGCCAAGGAGAAGCCCAAGTTGACTTTTTTGCCATCGCGGCTAAAGTTCACTTTTCCACCAATGCACAAACGAGTTAGATTGAAATTGAAAGAATAATGAATTTGATCCAAATAATGAAATGATGGGAACTGAGCTTGATGAAAATGAAAATTTGAAGAAAATTGGAGAATTTGTGAACCAGCGGATTTCCACCTATCTTGGTACTTTTCCACCAAAGGAGAAACTCCTTTCAAGTTTTCCGCCAGCGTGAGTGAGATTTTCCGCTAGGAAAATTGCATTCAACTTTCCTAATCTGTTTAGGCGTCAGTCTTGTCTAACAAATTGTTTGAATCGAAGTCTCAATGGATCGAATTGGTTGTGAGGATTGGGCCCGCGATCTCTTCATCTTTATTATGTTCAATCTCACTAAAGAAAAGACAAGTTTGTAGAATGGGTGCGAGACAGCTCAAAAGACATGAAGAGCTCAGCTCATATCAAACATTGAAGACTGGTTGAACAAAGGAGAAAAGTCAGATAGAGAAAGGTTTGGAGTTCAAGTCAGTGAAGAATGATAGACACGAGCAAATCGATTAATATTGTGCATACAAAAACTGAAAATGTCTTAGATGGGAATAGCAGCTTCCATCGAAAATGAAATCATTATCTAAATTAGGCTCAAAAGTTTGAATATTTTTTTGCCTTTTGCTCATTTGACTCCTCTCAACACCCAACACTTTCAAAGTCTGATATAATGTCCAAACATCAACAGAGATCTTGAAAGACTAATGTCGAGCTCAAACTTGTGGAAGAAACATGAAAATTCAATGACATTGTTTTGAAAAGCATGAAATGAAGACCAAAGATGTTGGTGCTCAATGTTTAATGTTGTGTATTCAAACCAGTGTATAAAAGTGCCTGAGGAACATACCATGATACATGGACTGCGGTGGTGGATCATACATATGAAGCCCCTAATGGAGACAAAGAACCGAGTCCATAGTGTATCCCTATACATCCCTATTTCAAATTGTTGAACTCATCATTTGGGAGATCAGTTGATGCCAACTTGCATAGCTCATCAGCTGCAGATGTTCATGAAATCATCAAAGCTCTTGGATGAAAACAGAGGACCATGCCAAGCCTGAAAGATCAGTTGGACTTATACAAAATCTCCAAGTGTACGGGGGCACATTGAAAACAATTGTCACAACATGTAAAGACATGGTAGCATGAGCTAGTAGATAGGTGCCAAGAAAAAGACACAATTCCAACACTTGTCCAAACATATTTACAGAGTTAATGACAAAATATTCTCGAAGACAAACATGAAGGAGCAACCCGCAATAGTTTCAAGAGTCAATTGAAATTGTGACACAAAGTAGATATGTGTTCAAGAAATTTTAATGATAAATGTTGCCAGCCACTTTGTTGAGGTGTCAAATATCTTCAAGCATGATGCAGTCTATTGATTTTATAAGTCTACAACCATTCATTGAGACTAATCATATTGTATTTCTTATCACTAATTTAATTAAAGGGAAGTAATTATGTGCTCATGAAGACCAAAATTGAAGATGACTTGTCATTTTGTGCATTGCATGATGACCGAATTGTAGAAATTCAAGTTGAATCATCCAAGGTGCAAAGGCACTGGAGATGGTTGTTGGCCATCTTTGCAAGAATTTGGTTGATCACAGTATTCTTCCACTATTTGAACAAAATCCATATGTAGCAAATGGTGCACATGATTTGACTACTAGGACATGGGGAAAGATGGTTGCACAACCTCTTTCCAATGCTAGTCATTCGGGACTAGGCACAAGCCTCACTTCAGCATTCAAAGCTGATTCACTATATTCTACACGTGATACAAAAATTGAATCACAAGCTCATCACCGTTGATTATCCTTGAATGGAAAAGATCCAGGTCCTGTCAGGCTAAGATCTTCTTTATCTGCACCCACAGAAACACCAGTGATTACTCAGGTGATACAAAAATGCAGATTCCTCTCACGTATGTAGATGATGTAATTAGAGTGGAAGGAACAAATATTGGTTATATGCGTCAAGCTTGATAGTCAAATCATGGATACGATACGAAGGAAGGCCACTGATGCAGGGGACCCAAGAACACAAAACTGACATTCACCAATCACGGGAGGAGGAATTTATAAATATTGATGAGAGGATCCATCTTTTCCATCAATATGTGCCAAATGTGATAACATTGACATGAAGACCAAAATATTGACATCAGTAAAAGAATGTGTCTACTATGTAACATGTAGCATACTCATCAACATAATTGGTGACAAAGGTTGGAGAGTTTTCTTTCTAATCAAGAAGGTTGCAAATAAATAAAGATAGATAAGAATGACACATGTCTTCATTGTAGATAATACTTATCTTCAAAGTATTCTCTCTAAAATGCTAAACTACAATATACCAAAAATAACAAAAGGCCAAGTAAGGTGGAGAGAAAAGGCAAGATATTTATTCATTAAAGATCGGTTACAACTGAAGAATAATTAAATAAAAAGGGCTTTGCAATAAAATCATTCGGTCCCTTATGATAAAAGGCAATTCGAAAGAGTTGCTCAAAAAAGAAGGAAAGAAGATGAGATTAGAAAAGACATTGAAAATTTTAAGTGGCCAAGAATCAGTTATAAAACTGAAAATTCACCATTAGAGAAGAGAAGAGTCTTTTGATAATCTATTTATTGTAAATTCTGAAGGGAAAAAGGGGTTCTTATTTTCTACCAGAGACGGAGTGCTATTGTGGAGAGGAGAGCATTTATTTTTGCATTGTATTTGCATTAGGAGATTAAATGTTTGGATTTTTGGAATGTATTTAGCAGACAAGTTATGAACTTATAATGGTCTAAGTATTGTTATTTATGTTTATAATAAAAGGGAGTTTTACATCAAATTTGAGAGTTTGAGTATTAATTTCTTTGATTGTCTGCAATCTGAGAATTGTTGCATTCATATTGTGAACATCATCTTGCATCTTGGAGTTAAATGGGGAATAGGTTGTGAATCTAAGTATTTCATCCATTCACTTTGCAAGAATTAGAATGTTTGATCTTCTTTTCATTTCAGTTTCATTGCATTTATATTTACAGTATTCATTTCTGCATTACCAATGCTGGGAAGTCATATGAAGTGTGCGTTCTAGGAGTTGGCTAGATTTAGGGTTGAATTCACTGCCCGAGTTAGTTCAGTCTGGGGTTGGCTCAGTTTTCCTCTTTCATTCTCAGGTTAAGAACATACCCAGTTAGTTTAGGAATAAACCAAATTCATTTAATAGCATTCATAAGGAAGCTGTACCTTTCAATTCAGAGGAAATTTATCAATCTAGTGATAGATTATCCAACTGTTCGTATCAAATTGTTTCTCATAGATTTGGACATTTGAGAGTTAAATTAAAAAGAACAATCTGTTTACCAACAGATTTTTGGCGACTCTACTGGGGAGGCGGAAAAGAAGATTAGTGCTGAAGATTGTTTCCTTGGTTTTATTATTATTATCTCTGCTAGAGATTGGAGACTCTCTTTTGTTTCTCATAACTCTTGGTTGAAGAGTCTAGTGCTTTCATTTTCAGAATTATTATTATCTCTACTTGCAGGAGATTGGCGACTATTATTGAAAAAGACCATGCCCATTAAAGTTGTGAAAAGAGGAAGGCCGGATCCTTCTTTTATTGAACTTCATCAAATAAATGATCTAGTATTGCGTGATTTGTTTGATGCTTTTAGAGAAAGCATTACTCGCAGGAGAAAATTGAGTTTGAGCATTGAAGAAGACCATGTACTAGTTCTATTATGGAGAAGTGTTTGTGCCAGGTTTCACAAGATGAAAGAGCTGGAAGTGAAAATGAAGTTGTTGCAGCATTGCGAGAAAAGAGTGTTGCAGTTAAGTGAAGAATTAAAGATGGATGGTGACGAAGTTTCAGAAGTTCCACATGACCTTGTTTCTTATAATTTTTTAGTATTGAGTGAACAAGAGGTTTAGCCAAGAAAGAAAACCAGAAAGATGCCTACAGCCGAAGAGATAAATGCTGAAAGTGATCCAGATCTACAATTTCTTTGGAGTGCTTTTAAACAAAGTATTACTGAAGCTGAAAAGAAAGGATTGAGTTTCTCCGAAGATCATCAATTTGCCCTGATGATGAACTGCGTGATTCAAAGATATTTTAATGTTGAAGACCAAAGAAAAGGGGAATTCATTCCAGCAAATATGCATGAAGAAACATCAGCAGGGATTTTTTTAGTGGCGATTATTCGCCAATTGGCGAATATGTCCCGATCGGGCTATAGAAATTGGCGAAAAAAAACACCGTAAACTAGTTGACCAGTTCGCCCAGATTTTATGAAATAGTCATATTGTGGTCGGAACGTTTGCCACTATGATTACACAATTTCAGTTTGGTACTCGGGTTCTTCGCCCATATTTCTCTTTAATGTTTACTCTTATTCGCCACAGAATTAATTGAGTGTCTCTTTTGACGAACATCATTCGCCAAATTC
>MU225084.1:1244893-1263240 GCA_018584345.1 Thuja plicata | reverse complement strand
AGATGATGTCGAGTGTGGTAAATCAACCAACACTTGCACTGCCTCTTGTTCCTTAGGTTCATTGTCAGTATCCCTCATCTCCTCACCACTATCTAAGACTATTTTCACAACCTCTAAAATAGGTGAAGTATGTGTAGTTACCTCTTGTTCATCTGTTTTCTCCTTTTCTTCTTTGTTTGGTTTCTCTTGAGTTCTATCTTCATTTTCCTCTATACTTTTCTCTCCTTCAACCTCAATAGCCTTATTAGGCGATTCTATACTTGTGTCTCTCGGATCATCCTGACCCTCGGCATCCAAATTGCTAGAGTCATCAATTGTGACATCAATTGGACTATCTGTTGTCAGATCAACAGTGTTTACTGTCATTGTTTGTTCTTTTGGTTCTGCTCCAGTCTTGTCAGGCTCTGTAGCAATTTTCTCATTTGCTTTCTGTGGTATAGGGGTGATTCCAATTTCTTTAGCCTTTGGCTCAGATGTTCCTTCATTAGTCTTCTTCTCTTTTGAAGCAATCAATCCAAAGATTTCCTTCCAAATCCTAGTACTCTGCTATACTACACTTTCAATATCATCTTTCAAAATGGCATAGTCTCTCTGTTTAGGTATGAATTTATGCTTATACTCCTCATAAAATTTCTCTTTATTTCTTAGTCAACTCAGGAATGACTTGAGCTAATGTGACTTCTCAAATCTGTCTCTCTATAGTAAGTGCAAATTCCCATTTGCTAGCTAGAAACTCATATAACTCACTTGAAACATTGTTTCCTATCTCTATAGGAGTTAACTTGAAATTGCTCATCATATCTAATAATGCTTCTTGAACTTTGTGCTTAACTTGTAGCTTCAATTTCTCATATTTGATAAACTTAAAACCAGATAACCCTACATAATTTCTCAAATTCTTACATACATCATTAATATCAGTTGGTCTTTTGAATGGTGTTGTTGGTTTGTTGATGGGTTCATCAGTTTTTGTCTTTTCTTCATCACTTTCTGGATCTAGATGTAGTTTCCTTCTAGGTCTCTTTACCTGTAGGCTCAACACAACCTTTGTTGCAACTTTAGTCTTTGATGCAGAACTACTCTCTCCAACCTTCTTTGTATAAACATTTGTTTGCACTGCTGGAGATGTAGCAAAAAATGCCCTTGTTCTTGGATGATTGGCACTATGAGGGGTAACTTTTGATTTTGCTTGTCTCGACTTAGTTACCTTGGCTACTGCTAGTTTATTTATTTTTTCCTTAATAGGAATCTCTTCTTTAGATTCACTAACTTCCACTTCTTCTTCTTTAGATACATCTTCTCCTTGTCCAGTAGATATTCCTAGAGGTGCATCCTCTAGCTCCTCATCACTCGAAAATCCAACCATTTTCTTCAAATTTTTCACAATCTTTTTCCTCTTCCTCTCCATGGTTCCTACCTTAAGATTCATAGTTATCTTCACTTTAGCTTCATCATAATTACCAAATATTTTTTCTTTCGTATCAATCTCCTCTGCTAGGAGTGTTAGGATTGTTGCTGATGTTTCATCAATGTTAAATTCATAGGGAAATGGCTCCAGCCATGATACCCTAGGTGTTACAACCTGAATGTATGTGTAATCTGTGTCAACTAGAAAACATATCTCCTCATAGTGCTTTTCTACAAGTGAACTAGGGATTCTAGACCTCAACCTTATTCTCTTTTTGAATTCCACAAAGTAGTTTCCCATGATACTATTGAAATTATTACCCAATTGCTGAATACATTCACTAATCTGCATAGTAATAGGTCTATCCTTCTTCCAAACAATATTTCCTAGTGTAGGAAATGACTTCTGTACATAGAAGAATATGAAAACTAGTAAAGAGTCAAACTTACATGATGAGCTTTTAGCTTTTCTAATTGATAGTAAGTTCTTGGCTAGTTGTGTCAATTGCAGCTTGGCCAGGTCGTAGGTGTGATTCTTCTTGACTATCTTCCATGCTTGGTCCACAGCTGTGTAGGGAACACTATCCAGTTAGCTCGACTGATAGAACTTATGTGCAATTAATCTTACTCCAAAGTCAAGTTCTAAATCTTCAATTGTAGTGATATTCATACCTCTATTGTTCCAAATAGCTCTAGTTTTAGTTGTTATCTCTTCTTTACTTTGATCTCTCATAGTTTGCTTTCCACTGATAATAGGATATCTAGTTACTCAATGAATAATATCTTTAGGGATCCTAATTGGTCCATTGTCCAAACACATATGCATATTATGAACTCAGCTTAGGACAACCTTGATCTATTCATCCTTGAAGTCTGGTGGAAAATCTAGGGCATGAGTTAACCCTTTTTTGGCTAAATGCTTAAATTTGTCTTTCAGAACTCCATTTTTGCATAACTTATTGTAGGATTTCCTCAATTCACTATCACCTAATTCACCAATCTTAACCATGTAATAGGATCTTACATCATGGATCATAAGCACCTTTGGTGGAATAGATGAGAGGGCTCCATTCAGATCACCTAAAATTGTGCTTTCGGTAATGGCTTGAAAGTTAGGAGGTGCACATGTATCACTTCTTACTAGCTTAATTTGTTTTAGATCCTCCTCCATTCCTTTGACTGGTGTGAAAGAACTTGCAACCTTAATTTTGAAATTAGGGTTCAAAGATGAAGAATAGGGTACCTTGGTAAGTAACATTTCACACTATTCACCTTAGGGTTGCTGACGACACACTGATGAGATTTTTGAAACAAACTTTACTAAGATCAATTCTGCAACTTCTTTGATCGCTCTGTGAATACTAAAAATTGCAAGGTAAAATGAAGAATAAATTGTTCATCCTTATATAGACTCAAAAGGTCAAGGTAGGTAAGCAATAAATATTATGCCCATTAGGTTAGTGCAAACCAACTATCATTGGCTGACTAACACAACTTGCATACCACTCGGCTTACCATACTCGGCCATCACAAAATTTACTCAGCCAACCAACTCGGCACCCATAGTGCAGTTAACTCTTCTTGGCACTTGTCACAAACATGTCCTGGTGCATCTCAACATATGCAGATGTGGACTTTGGCACATTTACATGTTAGGAACTAATGTAATATTTTAAATTTAAATTCAATTCCTTACATACCTCTATAGCTCAGTAAGAGATGGTGTGATCACCTGATCCATTGGATTGGGTGACCTCGGCTTCAGTGGTTTCACTGCTGCTCAGCTCTATTTTTCTTACCCATGTCTGGTTCATTTGTGCTCTTATTTCCTCAATAATAGGAGCAGGTACTCTTTTCCTACATTCTCTCTTAGTGTGACCAATCTTCATACAACTAAAGCAGACTAGGCTTCCATTCATCCAACTCTTAGATTTCCCTCTGAAATGTGTCTTTAAGCAATCTTCAGGTGCATGTCCATATTTTTCACAATAATGAAAACTATGCCTTGTATTATAATCCCAATTGTAAGTGTTTCCTTTCCTAGGTGCTTTTGTTTGTGTCTTTGATGTCCATTGTTGTTTAGCATTGGATCTAAAATCTTGTGCTTTATGACCATGTTTCTGACACTTGTAACAATAACCATTAAATCTTGGTTTGGGAAGTGCATTACTTGCTTCATCCCAACATTCATGTGCTTTATGTCCAAACTTATTGCAATTAAAATATTAACCATTGAACTTAGGTTTAGAATAGGACTTACCTTTGTTACTTCGAAAATGTTCATTGTATGACCTGGTTTTCCACAGTAGTGGCAAACAGGCTTGTTGTGCTTCATCTTTGCATTCCTCCTTTCACTGTTCTTAGATGATTCTCCTTTCTCAGTAGATGTCTTTGGTTTAGTGTGACCTAATCTAGAAGAATCTTTTGATCTTCTTGATGCTTCCATCAAATTCTCAAAATGAGTCAAAGCTTCATTAGGTTTATTCAACCTTTCATTTAGTTGTTTCTCAGATCTCAAATCATCTTTCAATTGATTGTTCTTAGATCTCAGATTCATCATTTCCATATCTTTCCTACTAATCTGTTGATTTGTAAGTAGAATTTGGTTTTCCATGTCAACTCTTTTGATCTTTTGCACTCGGCCAAGAGATTTAAAATGGTCTACTAGAACCATTCCATTAAGAGATTTTCACCTGATAAACTTGTTAGAATGTTTCAAGTAGTGATCCTTTGTTATGCACTCAGATGTTGATGATAGAGCTTCTCTTTCCAATATCTTCTGTGATCTCACAATCAGATGTGTCTTTATTCTTCTCTTCACTACTCTATTGTTCTGCTTGATCTCAACTTCTTCTCAAAATAACTCACTGTTCATATTTTATGAACACACAACCCTTCTCTGTGTATCTCTTTCTCTTTCTTCTAGGGTTAGAAGCAATCTTATATGTCTTTACGGATTTGGTAGCAAGATCTAGATCAGTGATCAAGATCTATTATTTATGCCCCCAAGGCATTCTGATTTACTGATTGGCTTCATTCCATGCATAGGATAAAATAATTAAATGCATAATTAACTTAGTAGAAAAATATTAAATGCATACATATGTCAGCCCAAATCTCATACAAGTCAGCCTAAACATTTCACATCAAAGTTTGAATCAATCCTGACATGTATGCAAAAGCTATTCTGCTCGTCACTTAACATTTTTGTCACTTAGCACTTAATATTCTACTCGGCTCGGCATGGTGTAACTTGGCAACCTAAAACTTGCTTGGTAGTGTTGCTCGGCCTTGAATGTTTAGCTCGGCCATAGTGATAACCAACTAAAATTGCCTAAGTAAATGACTAAGTGTTGATCACTAATCATCAAAAAAACTTAGGGATTAACATACCTTTCAATTCAAAGGAAATCTATCAATCTAGTGATAGATTATCCAACTATTGGTATCAAAAATTTTCTCACAAATTTGGGTATTTGAGAGTTAAATTGAAAAGAACAATCTATTTACAAACACATAACTTCATTCAAATTGCATTGGTACATATTTGAAGTTGTAAATTTTAGCTATCATGGCTTCCTCAACTTTATTCTGATCTTCTTGATTTAGTTTCAACCATTTTCTAATGTGTGGAACGGTAATAGATCTAGAATCTGTAATATATATACAAATGTCATCAATAGTGTCAGGTTCTTTTACCTTGACATTTTCTTCCTCTATGGCTTGATCTTGCTTTGTGTCTTCTATGTCCTCTCAGGTTCTGACAAATTTCCTTCCTTTCTTGTTTTTTCCTCTTTTCGGTGTGGGAGCTTTCCTCTTGTAGGTCATGACCTTCCCTTTCTTTAGAGGTGAAGGAGTAGATTCTTTGGATGTTTTGCTTCTAGTCCTTGAAGCATCTGTTGTCCTTGGTTTCTTACATGGTGGAGAAGGTGGCATATTTAACTCTGTTTCCTTAGAGTCATTCTTTTCTTCATCTTTACTGATAGATATCTATTCTTCGGTTTCCTCCTCTTGTTCAACTTCATCACCTTCCTTATCTTCCTCCTCGGTTGCTGACAAAATCTTCTTGAGATTCTTTACCATCTTGTCTTTCTTTTTTACTAACTTCTTGACAACTAGGCCTGATTTAATTCATGTCTTGGCCTCTTCATATGTGCCAAACCTTGGTTGCTTCTTGTCCAATGGTTTATTGATTAAGGCATCAATTGCCTTTGTTGCAAGATCAATGTTGATCTCATATTCCAATGGTTGTAACCATGTTGTCCTTGCTACAGCAAGTTTGATGTAACTATTATCTATGTCAACCATGAAGCATATCTCATCCTCATATTATTCAATGAGTTTCTTGGGGAGTCTTACCCTCTTTTGGATTCAATATTTGAATATATTGAAGTATTCATCCATGACTATTTCAAAGTTATCTCCTAGTGTAGCTATGTGTTCACTAATTTTCATGGTGGCCGGTTTGGTGCTGTCCCATTTCACATCTCCTACCGATGGTAACTTTTCTTGAAAATAAAAGAAGATACACATTATTAGTGAGCCAAACTTACAAGTGTTTAACTTTGCATTCCTGATTGTCTTTAGGTTTTCCTTCAACTATTCAGGAGTAGCTCAAATAAGTCCAAATGTGTACCCTTCTTCACAATTTTGTAGGCTATGTCCACTGCACCTAATGCTATGCTATTTAATGTGCTAGCCTAGAAGAATTTGTAGCCCAAAACACATGCACTGAACTTGATCTCATCATTGGTTATTGTTGTAACTTTCAGTACTTTGTCATCCCATTTGGCTCTTGTCATTTTCTCAGTCTCAAGCCTTGGTGGATGCTTTAGTTCCTTTACTTTATCTGTTACAGGGTAACTGGTGATCGCATGAATGACATCTTGGTTTATAGCCTTTGGTTCATCCAACCATAACTTGTTGTTATGCATTCTTCTTAGCACTAACTGAATCCATTCGATTTTGAAGACTTTCAGAACATTAGGGCATTGGTAAGCCCTTTCACCTCAATGTGTTTGTTCTCTTCCTTAAGTGATCTGTCATCATTACAAAGATTCTTGTAAGCTTCTTCTACCTCGAACATTCCAATTTTTTCAATCTTGCAGTGTATGAAGGATCGGACATCTTCAACCAGTAAAACCCTAGCTAGAATACATGAAAATGCATCAGCATCTTCGGGTTGTGAGGAAAACTATGGATGGATCTTATAATTAGGTTCTTCGCATGTATTTTTTATGAGCTTGAACTCATCTTTCTTTGCATTTTTAGATTTCATGGTTCGTGAAGCCGATACCTTTTTCAAAAAATCAGGGCTTCTTCCTAATGCATAAAAACGGAGTTGTCAGTTTTAAAGAACTTACTATTTGTGCGTGCAAAGATCTCTGAACTACTTTGGAGTGTTGTAGGTCAAGTCATGATCACTCTATAGCTAGGTTTCTTTCTGCTCAAAAATTGCCTTTCATCGCTCTGCTCTGGGTGTCGTGATAAATGAATCATTCTGATGCCCTATTTATAGTTGTTGCCCTAAAATGCATGCCATAAATGTTTACCAACTCCTTGGTTTACAAAGACTAAGTTCATCGGCAAAGACTTTGCTTCCATTGGTAATTCTTACAATGTTTTAGAGCAGTTGATGTTCACTTTTCTTTTACCGATAGGTCTTGGTATCATTGATAGCTTGGTTCATTAACTTGTTTACCGACGAGGCTCAGTTTATACTTAGCAACTCTACTTTTTAACCGACACTTCTTGGTAAATGCTGGCAATCCTAGCTTTAAGTGTATACCGATGGGTTTCGGTATATATGCCCGAAAGCATAGTTATCACATATTTTAACAAGTACAACCATGATGCATCTTTCTCATGCTAATTTGGAATTATATCAACATATTATGGAACTGATGTAAAGTAATAGCTTGGGTAATGCAGTTCCATACTTGTTCTTCTTAGGTGGGGTTGGTGATGTCACTAGATCCATTGAATGGGGTGTCACCATTTGCTTTGCTCGTTCTAGCTTCATCATTGCTTGAATATTTTCTCCACATTTTGTCTCTAGCCCTCTAGATATCTTCAATGGTGTTTCCATTGGGATATGTGCTTGTCTCTATCATTCAGTCTTTGTAGTCTTTCTTGAGATGACCAACTTTATGATAGTGTAAGCATGACATTCTAGGGTTAGTCCAGCCTCTAGACTTTCTATTCCATTCTCGCATAAAGTTTGCAGAAATGTGACCATATCTTCCACATTCTATACAATTTTTCCAAGTATTGTAGTCCCATACATACTGATTACCAACTCTCTTCGGTTGATAGGGAGTTTCTTGACCTTTAGGCTTCCATGTTTGCCTTTTCTTTTTCTAGCATTCAATATTTGTGTACCCATTCATTTTGTATGTAGGACAGTATTTTTCCATGTAGGTTTCCTTCTTTGGTTGTTTCATCTTAGAATTACATTCATATCCTTTATGACCTTTCTTGTTACATTTATAACAGAATCCTATGGATGAAGATCTAGATTTAGGAATACCTTTCATTTTTCCTTTGCATACATTTGATGTATGGCCTTGCTTTCCACAGTGATTGCATGTAAGTTTTCTTGGTCTTGAATTTTCATAGACATTCTTTGGATTGGATTGATTTGATGATTCTCCATTTTTGGTAAAGCCTAGACCATTGTTGTTGTTGTTGACTCTTCGTTGTCCCTCAAGAAAATCATCCATTCTTTTATTGCTTTCTTCACCCTTTTTGATAATTTCATTATGTTTTTTTTTTATTCTTAATTCATGATTTAACTTTTCATTCTCATCCCTTAGTTCACTGATAGCTTCTATTATTTCAATGAGTTCAACATTTATTATGTTTGCCTCTTGACTCATAAGAATAATCTAATTTGTTATCTCATGGTGATGCTTTGTAAGTCTCTGTTTTCCAGACTCTTTTTCTTGTAGCTTTTCTGTGATCTTTCTTTTATCATCGGTAGCTAGTGTTGTTTCTTGTTCAGCCTATCTAGCATTGTTCATAACATCAATCATCCTTACCATCTATGTCTCTTGACCAATTTGCAGAGATTTAACTTGTCCAGCCAGATGTATATTGATTTCAGTTAGGCTTTTGATGCTTTCTTCTGATGTATCTGATGCTTTGCTTGTATTTGATCCTGAAGACTCAAAGAAATTTGGTATCTCTTCCTCATGATAATCTGTCTCATTACTATGAGATGCCATATTCTTTCATTCATCTAGCAAATGTCTCATGTTGATTCTAGCTTCTTTATATTGTTCAAAGAACATTTGAATTTAAAGCTTTTTGTTCTCAATATTTTTATCAAGTTTGTTCTTCTCCATTGCATGATATTTCCTCTTAAGCCTTTAAGCTTTCCAAGAAGAGACTTAGCTCTGATACCAATTGTTGGGATTAATGGGAAGTAGTACTGAGAGGGGAGGGGTGAATCAGTACCTCTAAAACTTTTAACACCTTTTAACTTTCTTCATTAGCAATCAATCTGTATTATATTACCGACCAAATCTGATGTTCTTTCTTATACATGTAATATTAGCTCAAAAAATTAATTGTATTTAAAATTCATAGAAACATTCATGAAAGTAATAGACACATAACACAAGATATGATATCGCAGAACACTCTTGTTAGGAAGTAAAAATTGCGGTGGGGATGGCACCCACAAAAACTTCACTATCTACAAATTGGAAGGCAGATTGGAAGGGAGCTAGTTAAGGCTTACAATTTGATCACTTATGATGATCTACCCTATTAGGAGTATCGGTAGAGACCTGTTAAAGTATACTCTATTAAGAGCTTTAGCAACACTGTTAAGTATGCACTCACTTAAGATATTTGATGTTAAACTTTTCAATCCACCTTCCTTGAAAGGATCTTTACACTTTGATCCACTTGTTAGAATGATAGAAAATTACAAATTGACCTAGTAAATGAAATCTCCTATTGCTGATATAGATCCTATGTAGTTCACATAAAAAATATTATCACCTTAACTGTGATTGATGAATACCTCTAATTGTTGGTTTCCTCTGTTCTTGGTTCTGCTAACCAAATCCTTCTTTTGATGTTTTGGTTCTTGAAACTCTCAATTCAATCCATAGGTGTGCTCATTCATTTCTCCTCTCTCTTTTTCCTTCTCACACACACATTATAATGAATGATTGCATCATCTATTTATAGATGGATTGACTTTATCAAGTTTTGATAAAAAAAATGTTAACTCTAAGATCAGGTTTACAACTTATACCTAGATCTCCTAGTCTATGTGTTTTAAATCAGTTAGACTGATTAGAGCACTTACATTAATGTTTCTTGTCCCTAAAGAAATGCATTTAAAATAATTAAATATCCTATAAATAGAATATACTTTCTTTATCTGACGTGGAAGTTAGATCCAATTTTTGCGGGTTGCAACTGACTTTCGGTTCTGTCTGTCAATCATGCTTGACTGTCCTTTGGTTTTGACTGTCAGTCATGCTTGATTGTCCTTGAATTTTTTCTATCAGCTGCACTATATATGTCTTTTCGGTCTACACTATAACTTGCATTTTGGGTTCCTCTTTCGGGTTCCATTTTATCTTTCTGCTTTGCGATTTTTGGTTTACACACTGACTTGTGTCATTGGTTCTCTCTGTACTTAGTCATTTTTGGTGATCTCTTAATCTAATCTTCAGTTTTCTCTTTCTTGTCCTTTAGTGTAGGCTTACCAAAAGTGTTGTTTGTATACTAATGGAAAATTAATGTCATCACTTTTCCTCTCCTTTGAGAAGTTTCCATTGCTTCCAATCTAGCATAAATTTGTCTCAACAAATCCAAGACAGCTTTAGATCTGCATTCCTTGCTCCACCTCTAGCATCCCTCCTAACCATCTTCACAATCCTCAATAGTTTTAGGTTGGATCCTCTCTTCTTGCACCCCATAAGAAAACCTAGGTTGCAAAAACCTTTCTCTGATACCACCTGATGTAGCCAAGGACAATGAGAACTCACTGAGTCCAACCGATTCTTGCAGAAGAGTCACAAAACATAAGAAAAATAAAACAAGAGGAAATGAATGCAAGATCAGCCTTCTTATTATTGAGTGGTAAATTAAAAGAACAACTACAAGCTATGATAATTTCCATGCATATGGGTCTGATTAGAAACTTCAAAATGTTATCTTTTTATACCATCTACAATCAACAACGACTACATGAACATTCGGTAGGTATTTTTTTTGTCTGGTATACTAATCAGAAACATACAAGTGCTAAGCTACTATTATATTATGTCTCTCTCCTATATCCTATGGAAAATAATTACAAGAGTATATAAAGCCTTCACAAAAAAGGTCAGCCACGAAAGATTACATTTTCCAATGATAAAGAAAATGTATTACATAGATAATTTAGGACCCAAAATCAAAAGGATCTTCGTCCAATGAGTGGAATATGAAATTAAATCTCTCAAGTAGGTCAGCCACAAATGTAACATCATCAAGAAATGAGTTGTTAAGATTCACCGATCAGGAAACCTTTACGAGATCAGAAAACATGAAGATTGGCCAGAAACATGAAGAACATGACAGTCTCACAAGGAATCTAAAATATCTCAAATGTGAAGTAACCAAATGATGTGTGATCCAAAGAGGGTGACAATAATGAATCCAAGAACATGTTAGAAGGATTGCAACCTCTGAGAATAAGCATAGAATGATTGCAGAAAGAAACATCAGAACTGATCAAAAAGGAAAAAATAGGAAAAAAATTGTTTTTGGTTGATGCAAGATTGCCAAGATCCCAAGATGCTCCTACATCAGCAAGGTACCAGGTATAAGAGAAACAATATCTACAATCTTGGGATAAGATATATATACCTAAGAATGAATGTGGAGAAGGTCTGAAGAGCATTAGAGAACAAAGTAAATCCCTTTGTGCGAAGTTGGTCTAGAGAATGTATAAATTTCCTAAATTAAAGTGGGAAAAAATCCTATATAATAAACACTTAAATAAAAATGATCCCACTATCGTCTTCAGGACTGTTTCCCCACCTATAGGTTCGATAATATGGAACTTTATCTGAGATTGCAGAAACACCATCACTGAAAAAATGACCTGGAACCTGAGTCAAGGTGGAGAATTTGTTCTGGTCTGATTCATGGGCTAGATACAAATATTTAGATAAATATATAACTTAAAGTTTCCAAAAAAATCTTAGAAGAAAAAATGGGATAAATACTATATCACTATTGAAAATGGAGGCGTTGCTAATGGATGGAGATGGAAACCTCTCAAAGGCTTGAACTTACAAGATTAAAAAAAAAAAGAGCTAACTTAGATTTAATCATTAAGAAGACCCACCTTCCATCCAAGGAATGATAATTTGGTATGTGAAGGATCTAAACATGGAGAATATAATACTAAGGAAGGATTTAATCACCTTACGAGAGAGAAGCTTTGACCAAAAATAGATATCCCACTAGATCTATGTTGGGATAAAAAGTGTTTGCCTAAAGCTAGATTTTTCACCTAGCTGGCCCTACAGAATAGCATCCTAACAGTGGATGTTTTCAAAAGGATGGGATATGAGGGACCTAGTATATGTCCCCTTTGTCAGGAAGAGGAAGAGAGTACAGACCATATTTTGTTCACCTATAATTTTTCCTTTATATGTTTGAGTTGGCTTAACAATAAGCTAGGGTGGAGATCAGCTTCACCTAAATCCCTTTTAAGTACGCTTCAAGCTTGGCCTATCATAAATAAAGAGTGTTTGTATGAGGGTTTATGGGTAGCAGCCCCTTCAATCATTGTAAGGTAACTTTGGAAGGAAGGAAATAGATAGATATTTAAGGACAAAAGTATGGGATGGAAATAGTTAACCAACAAGATGGAAGCTGCCATAGTTAAAATAGTGAATTATAGAATTATTAATGGAAACATGGTAGGTGCAAAAATGACATACTGGGATGAGAAGATGAGTGCTAGATGGAGTGGCCTAAGATTCCCCCTTGTGTTGGACCTAGAGGTGGTGAGAATAAATGTAAAAGGGAAGAATGAAAGTGGAAACCACCAATGGAGGGATGGTATAAGCTTAACTTTGATGGAGCTTCTCATGGAAACCCAGGGGTAGCTGGCATTGGATATTTTCTTCACAACTCTAAGGGCATTGAAGTGGCTATAATTTTTATACCTCTTGGAATAGATACAATTAATATAGAAGAACTTATGACTCTTATAAATGGGTTTCTTGTGTGCAAAAAACTGGAAATTAAGAAATTAGAGATTGAAAGGGGCTTTGCAATAGTGATAAATGGCCTAAGAAAAGGATCTATGCCCAAGTGGAAATTGAATGCATTACTTTATAGAGCTCTACATATAATTCAATCCTCTTCAAAAGTCATATTTAATCATATCTATAGAGAATAAAATTCTCATGTAGATGGCTTAGCCAACTTGGGAGCAAATGGAACCTCCATTATGGAAATAATGAAGGAACAAAGCCTGACTACGGCCAAATTTTAAATGGAGATAATACCAATCATTGAATTTATGGAACACTATTAGTTATAATAAAGTAGAAAGCATATCAGTTTACTTTTGACCTTAAAACCCATCAGATCAATGGATGTCATATATATATATATATATATATATATATATATATATATATATATATATATTTGTGATAAAATAGACCATGGTAACCCTTTATTTGTAGACTACATATGTAAATAGATTGACATATACAAGTATCCATATATAGGGATGCAAATTTTAATAGGTCTACCTATAAACATATATATATCTTCATATACAACGATACTGGGTTATATTCTGGATCATATATACCAAGATATACATATTTTCGCCCTCATCGGTGTTTTGTCACATATATATTTTCACACACACTTATATAAATTTATTTGGATATAGACTCATGTATATGTATATAAAATACAATATAGCTCTTATAAACTATTGGGAGGGGGTAGTCTTTTATTATCAACACATGTAAAGTTGTATACATATATGTATAAATTTTAGCTACTATGTCAAGCATTTACTTTATACCTTTCGTTATATATTTACTTATAGAATTTTATAGATGCATATCCCCAAACATACTCTAATATAAACTTATATAAGGTCTCCTTGGGAGTTGGTCTCTCCTAGTGTTTGGATTTTCTCCCTTCTCTCCTTGTCTTGGGTTGGTCTGGTTGAGCCTTCCACTTCGGCCTCTTTGGGTTGTTCATTTTTTTCCTTTGGTCTTCCTTGTGTTGTGTTTTTCTTCTCTCATATTTTAGTTATTTCCTTTCTTTGTTCATGGTGAGTGGAGTTGGTTTTTGATTTATGGTCTTTGGGATGATCTTCTTTTGTTCTTTCCTATGGTAGGGTTTTGGAGGGAAATATTTCTCTATAGTGCTCCTGGATTAATTTTGAATCCTGAAATGATGGAGTAAAGTATATAAACCCTATATATCTCTCCTCATTTCTCAACTATCATTAATAAGATCAAGAAGGAAATCAATCAATCAATCAAAAATTAATGTGATCCAGGAGCATTTAAGCAATAAAGGTGAATTGAAGATCTCAAACCAAGGCATTCTTATTCTTCAATCACATCAACGCAATCTTCATCAAGTTAGAGTAATTTTTTCTATCTCATGGTGATCACTTAGTGGATCTCTCAAGAAAGAAAGAAGATCCATCTTCCTATCATTCTTCTCTCTCTTCATCCTTGCAAGTGTTATCAATCATATAAATAATCAAGATCTTGGAGTGGAATTCATAGATCCATACCTATGTGAAGGCACCCTTGATTCTACATCTCATTCAAAAGGTTAACAACTAAATTCAAGAAACAAACAAAAGCATTATTCATGGATTTGAGAAATACTAACATTCGTCCATTAGGGTAAGCACATTAACATGGTAATTTGCCTTTGTGTTTACATTTCATGCACTTTATTTATATTTCCAAGGTTGATGCCTAAACAAGGGTTTCATCAAGGAAAACCCCTTTAGACCACATTTTCCTCATTTTTTGTGTGTAGGATTAGGCTACAGACCCACGATTATAGATCTAGAAAGTACAGGCTATGATAGATATTTTGGTGAAGTTTGAGCCTAAAACCTAGGGTGCACAGTGAAATAGACAATGTGCACTTGGGTGCAAAATGAAATATATGTTTTACACCCTCCTATTCTACTTAGAATTCACAGGAAAGAGAGTTGACAGGTTACAGAGCTCAGATTTGGAGTTACATTCAATTTTGGGACTCCAACAGATGGAAAAGCAATAGTCAAATAGAATGTTCTCCCTTATCTCCCAGGTACATTTTAATTTTATTCCATTTGCATTTCCTAGCTTATAAGCATTTCCAATTTTCAAATCAACCCCATATTTAGGAAGGAATACATTGTCACAATTACCACTTGAATTCACATTTGAGCCTATTGGAGCATTGTCCCTTCCTAATGCACAACTTGAAAAGGTGAAGTGATCTACCCCATTGTATTGCTTCCCTTTTTATATTTTTCATTTTGATGAACCCAACTTAGTACATACCTTTTTTTTTGGGTGTTGGATCTCCTTTATTTTCATGCCTTATGTGATGCTTAGGGTTACTTTTCATTATAATTTGTAACTAATCTAACTTCACTTATTATTTATATTTAGTGTTAGATATTCTTTGTGCACTAGATCTACTTTATACATTGGATTATCATGTTAAATTTGCTAGTTACAAATTCATTTAATTCTTTAATATAGTGCATTAGATCTATATTTCACTCAATTAAATTAATCATTGCATACATCATTAACATTGTTACTTGTCTAGATCTATCTTTCATATTGTGCATGAGTGTTATCAAAATGATTCCTACCTATAGCATTACAATTAGGAGAAGTCATATACTTATGGGTTCCTTTGATTTTGAGCCTTCTTTCCTTCCTAGGAATCTTGAAGAGACCAATATGCATACTAATTAAATACCCCCTAAACTCGAGAACAATTATTCCCATTCTTCTCATGATGAAAATGAGATTATAAGAGTTCCTCCTATTAAAGTCCAAAATATTTCTCATGACATTGAAACTTTTGAGAAATGGTTAGGACAAGAAATCTCTAATCCTGAGGCCATTACGTTAGTGGTTTAAGAAATCTAATTCATAATGGTTAATATGGTATTGATGTGTTGCATTTTATTTCTCACCTTGTCAATAACAATGTCAAGCCTATTAAAGATTGTGCTCAAGACCTTGGTTACAATCAACCTCCTACTAGTGTTGAGGCTTCCATTCCTATTCCTACCTCCATACCTACTATCTCTACATATGCTCCACCTATCATGGTTGCATCCATCCAAACCAAAAACCCTACACATGTTACTAATCCTATTATTCCTCCTTTTAATATTTCATGTGTTTCCTTACCTACATCCATGTCTGCCTATAAGTTCAAATATATTCTTGGATCTACTCTCACTACTATGGAAAATAGCATTGGAGTTCTTTCCTAGAGAACAACCCTTGCAAACCCCCTCATGATCTTGCTTTAATTTAGGTAGACCATTTACAATATTCACGATAGAAGATAGGGTAAAAAAGTGAAGATGTCCCAACCTTCTATGCCATATTTCATTAGTAGAAGATATATCATGAATTAATGCTTGAGAGGAACAAGTGGATAGTTTGTATAGGCACCCATCTCAAGTTCCTAAATTATGTTCCTTCTTTATATTTGAGTTCTTAGGCCATACTATAACCTTTCCATCCATGAAATCAATCAAGTAGCCCTTATCTTCAAGTGATGATATGGAAACTATAGTGCACTTGATTCCTGGTACAAATAGTACACTAGTTAATTGAAGAAACACACCTGATTTGAGTTGAATTGTGTAGAATCTGATTCCTTTTACCAGGTAGTTTGAATTATCTCTAATGGTGACTTCTTAATTTGAACCTTCATCTAGGATATTTGGTTTTTCTCTGAATCTTGTGACGTGTCAAGAGGCTCCATTGTCAATGACCCAGGTTTTTCTACTATGTGATATCTCTCTTGATAGTGCTGAGAAGAATACAAGTCTTTCTACATCCTTATCCTTACTTACTTCTACTAGTGAGGCTTGATGTTTGACTCTGTCTGGACATTTCCTTGCAAGATGTCCAAATTTATCACATCTGGAACATTAGACTCTAGACATGTCTTTTCTTTTATTTGAATGCTTGTTTTGGTTGTCCTTCCTTTTCTTTCATTTGAAATTTTTTTTTCCTTCCTTTCTTGTGAGAATTACCATTAAGGACTTGAATTTATCCATTAGAGATGTTTTTCCTGATTCATCTCATAATCAATCTTGCTTCTTCTTAAATGCATTCGGTCTTTAATTGATCAAACTTAGGAAATTTGGGTTTAGCACTTATCCCTTGTATGAATGCTTCCCAAGATATAGGCAATCCATTTAGAGTCAACATTGATATTTCTTTATTGTAAATTTGATTGTCACTTATCTCTATTATTCTCATGAAGTAGGACATGATGGTTTCTCCTTTGTTCATCTTGACATGTCAGAGTTGTGTTTTAAGGGAAAGGGCCCTACTAGTATTTATCTCATACATGTTACCTAGTGTTTTGAATATTTGATATACAGTATCTAACTTTGATATAATAGGAACTATATGATATTTTACTGCATCTACTAGAATCTTCATGGCTTGGTTGTTTTTTTTTATCCACAGAGTTTTCTCATCATTAACATTTGGTATAGGTACAACCCTCTCCAAAAATGTGTTCAGGTCATGTTCTCTTAGTGTCATCATTATTTTAAATATCCATGACAGGAAATTTATGGCACCTTCTAGTCTATCTTCAAATCTAAATCCACTCACCATTTTTCTTGACTATTAGTTTTATAGAGCTCTTAATGGTAGTTAGATTTCTCCTCTAACTTCTTTCTGATCAAATCTTTTCTTTATCCTAGCTTTGATAGCATGTTAAATTGTGATCAGATTTAGAATGGAGGAATTTTTAATTTTTCTAACTTGTTTCCTATATAATGAAACTATGATGATACTCAGGTTAGAATTATATTCTAACTCCTTTTATTCTAACGTAATTTTCTATGTGATGATAATGCAGATCTGAGAGAAAATAATGAACTCCAAATATAATGATGATATATTTCTTTTGCTTGAGAAAACTTGATATGGATCTCTATTTGTAACTTGTAATAACACTTGTAGATTTCTATGCATTCAAAGTTATTCTTTCAATGAGTATATATATACATACATACATATATATATATATATATATAATGGGACATGTCTCACATAGGGACATGTCCCAACATGAACTCATATAGAGACATGTTTCTACATGAGACATGTCTCTTGTTAATGGTTTAATCATTCATTGGTTACCGCTAATACATATCATTGAATCTGATTGATAATGATCGAACCATAACTTAATAAAAATTATAAGACAGTTGATATAATGATCGAATCTTATAATATCCATTTGCAATGATACTATATGGAATTTAATAATAATTATCAATTTTGATAATCACAGTCGATATCGACTATGATCATCATAGTTGATAATGATCGACACTTCTAATATATTTAACAATAATGGTATATGACAGTTGATGGTGTTGTCAGTTGTGATAACCACAGTCGACATCGATTGTGATCATCACATCCGATAAAATCATCGATTGTGCCACCATCATTTCCTTATATTATCAATTATTGTTGTCATTCCTTGATATTAATTTGACTCACATAATCGACATTATAGTCAATATCAAAAATGAAATCTTGTTTAATGTATTATCATCGTTATAATGTACACAAAAATTATTTATTATTTATGAATAATATATATAGATAATATATCTATATGTATATACAATATATCTCATATATATA
>MU225084.1:1218198-1244348 GCA_018584345.1 Thuja plicata | reverse complement strand
ATACATATATATACATACATATATATATACATACATATATATATACATACATATATATATACATACATATATATATATATATATATATATATTTCATCTTGATTATTGTCATCAATATTAATAATGCTCCATGATAATAAGATAGATATCAAATATTTAAGGTCATTAGGCCATTCAAACATTTGATTTCATCGATTGGAATCATCTGATCGTAGCTACAATCGTCAACTGGAAAAACAAAAAAACATAATTTTATTTTAATGAACATTATTTTAAATATTATGTTTAACGATTTTTATGTGCATGTGTATAAAATGAACATTATTGATGAACTATGTTGCACGAAAAATGACATTTTGAATTCTGAACACAGATACTGGTTATAATTGAAATATTTTCAAAAGTCAAAAAATGGCACTCATGTTTCCAGACCATTTCCACAAGCAGCTGACATTTCTAGGTAGTTTATAGAATGAAATTAGGGGTCACACCTCTTAATACAAAACCAACCTAAGCAAAAAAAACCTTCCCCTAACGCTAATCTAATCTAACCTGAAGTAAGATAGAGAAATAAGTGTACTGCACATTCCAATTTGGATCTCTTGTTACACAAGAGAAACAAATACAAACAAAGTGTGATCAATTTTGGGAGTTTTAGCAAGAGTGGTCTGATTTGGAACTCAAGGAGTTACTCTTATCATTTTTTTTACTTGGTGGAAATGGTAGAAAGGGGGTTGATATATAGATCCAGAGATGATATATATGCTCTCCAAGGAGATATACATGACCAATTGTTCTTAGTACTTGACTATGATTTATTTTAAACTTTGAACTACTAAATCACAATGCATGAATTAGAGAGATTATATTTTCACACTTCATTATGATTAGTACTTTGTTTCTAGATTTGTGTAGGATTTGTTTGTATCAATGTTTCAGATCACACTCCATGATGCAAAGTGAAAATAAATCATCCTACATAGTTGAATCCAGAAATAAAGCACTAATGCATGAAGTAATAATCAAAGTTTTAGAGCAATTGATCTAACCAATCTGGTCAATTGTATTGGATAGAAAATTCAATATGGATATTTTTGTTTACATTGCTTTTTCTGACAATTTACATAGAACATTTATGTGTAGCTTTATTAAAATTTGATATTTATATATATTCTTAGTTTTAATTTTAATTTTCATGTATTTTATATGAATGTTTACATGTTATTTTATTTCCAAGTTTGCCTAGAAAATTGGCTTTTCTTTCACCTACTATTGTCTATTTCCATTTATAGACTACGTATTCTGTAATGTTGTATCCAACTTTTATTTTGAATTTTGTTGTATCTTTAACAAATATTGTAACTTTATTAGGTGTTGTATCTAATATCTATATTTGAAATAGATATATATTTCTATATCTGCAAATTAGTTATGAGGCTTTAATGTCTGAATTGGGAAGACAATTATTCATTCAATTGTTAAGTTTTCAATCATTGACTGAATTGTTTGAGGTTCTATAAGTATTCATATATGTGCTACCTTTTATTATTGTGACATTTTTGTTATCTATATGTGTGCCATAGTTTGCTTTTAAATTCACTATTGTGTTAATTGGAAATATTATGCAGTGTGGGTTTGAATCAATATTAAGAAATTTCCACACTTTTATACTTCAAACAATTAACCATCAACTGATAGTAACATTAACTGATAGTGTCCACAGTGTAACCGATATGTTTTAACTTAAAATCATAAAGTAAATAATATTAAATGCATAATCAGATCCATACAAACACATAACACTTAGATTTTTGGTTACGCAGAAACCCTTGGTCAGAGGGAAAAACTATGGTGGGGATGATACCCACAACTCTTCACTGCCGATTAAAAGTTTTCTTGTTAGGGCTACAATATGTCACCTTCTGGGTGACTCCTTAGATTAGGATTGATTTATACATTGTTAAGTGTACCTTTAGTCTTGTTAGAACTACTCTGTAAAGAGATTTTAATCATGCCTATTTTGCATTCACGATGTTAAAGGATTTACAAAAATTTCATACAATAAAGAACTTCTAAGTCCTGTTAGAGACTATCTGATTAAGGGATTTACAATACCTTGTAGAAACTATTAGGATTCTTTACAAACTAGTAATGACCTGTATGCGCTTCCTTCTAAAGTTGTTCAGATCCCTTAAGCCCACAATCTATGTATTATGTTTTCCTTTGCTTCTAATTTTCTTCTCTTCTCCGCTTTCTCTTTTTGATTCACTTCTCTTTTTTACTTCTTTATCGATTCACTTCTTATCTTTGAATCTATTTATCTCATCCTTCATTCCCAACCTTTGATCTTAGGGTTGACCAAAATCTTAATCTTGATCTTTCCATAAATTGTTTTTCTATTTTACCTCTTGTTGGCTTCTTTGTGATTTCCCTTACGAACGATAGTGGTCAGCTTCCAATAGTTGACATCTATATTTTGATGACTCTTCCTTATCTCTGATAGTAATTCTAATAGTAATTACTTCTACGTTTGACACCAATGAAAAAACTTAACATAATTCCAATCTTCTCAATGATTTCCAACAACCCTCCCCTTTGGCATTGATGGAAAAAAACTTTGTCAATATATCATTTATCTTGTATCTTCTGATAAAATCTATATCTGTTGCTTCCCCTTTCTATTATTTTGACACTACTATACTACTAGTTCCACCTTTTTTGGCACTCAAATCCAAATTTAGTTAGGCATATCTTTATAATTTGTCCATTATGAGTTTTTACGTCTCCTGTATTGTTCAAAATTCCATCTCATGCTTCCTATAGTGCATTCAATCGTGTCATGTATCTATTTAAGTCTGATGCAAGTGCCTCAAGACTGTCCACAACACTTAACTCTGGGGGCTGTACAATTGTCTCTGTTGTTGTAATATTTTCTTGAATAACATCAATATGCAGTGTGATTATACCTTGTAGTTCCAAAATTATCATTTGTAAGCCTTTTCGCTCAATTGTAAATGTTTTCTCCTTAGAGATAATCTCCCTTAGCTTCACTGAATAATCCATAAACTTCATTGTAGGTTGGAGATTGCCGATATGTTGGGCTATCTCAGTCTAAATATCCTCAAGATTATTATCAATATCACCTCTTAACTCTACAAAATTACACAATCTTGTGTACATTGATGTTTCTTTCTTCAAAATTTCCTTCATTTTTGTAATTACCTCTGAGATTTCTACCTTCAAAACTATGATCTTTGTTAAAAATTGTCGTATAATGTTATTCTCTTGCTTCTATGTTGCATTACCAGTAATTCTATCCTCCAAATATTGTCCTGATTAATGTATTTTGTCCATATATGCTTTCAAATAATAAAATAATAACTCTTTTGTATCAACAATCACATTTGGCATGAGATCTTCAAATAGATCTAATGTTCTTTAAAAAAAAATTATTCTTCTATTTCTTCGCTCTCTCCTTGTCTAATTTAGCTTTCTTGTTCAATACACATGGATACTCTTTTTTGTCCTTATTCTTCTTCAACTTCCTTGGATCCTATTTGAGTATATCAAACGCAAAATTGTCATCATCTGCATCTTCTTCTTCTTCTTCTTCCTATTTTCTTTTCCCTTTGGAATCTTTCTACTTTTTCTTGTTATCTTTTTCGTTATCATCATCACCTCCATCTTGATTCTCATCTTTCTTTTGGTCAGTTTTGTCTTTCTTTTCCTCTTCAATATGCTTTTCACTTGTGTTTGATTGCTTCTCACCAATATCTATTGTGTCATGTTGCTTCTTGGTGTTGGTGTCCTTCTCGATATTTGTTTTGTCCATGTGAGTTGGAAAATGTTGCTGCTCAGCTGATATAGGGTTTTTCTCATGTAATATTTCATCTAATTTCTTCCTCTCTTGTATCATTTCTTCTATACTTTGTAGTGGGGGGTCTGACAACGTTGTTGGTGCTACTTGAACAATGACATGATCTTGTCTTGGTTGATCTTGTACAGTCTTCTATGTACTCACCTTGTCTTCTTCATTTCCAATAGAAACTTGAGCTACATCTTCTTGTTGCTCCATTGGCTTTTCCAATTCTTCAGTAATGTCCTCAATAATATGATGTAGGAGAATCCTGGGGTAGTTGGCAATCCTTTATCACCAAAAATATGTTTTGGTTTGATTTTGGTTTTAGTAGTAAACTTGATTGAAGACCTAAGGTGATTGGTCACTTTGGTGGTAGTTATCAGTTGGAAGATGTGTTGCTTCACTAAAGGACTCGATAACTAGACTTGGTGGTACTTGGTGCTACATTGCTTGGTAGTGTCTGCACTCGGTGGTGTTTGGTATTCAGTGATATTATACTTGGAGGTACATTTCTTAGTGATAGTTATTTGATGTGTGCATCTTGATGGTGTCTTTCTCGGTAGCTTATCGCTCGGTGTTTTTTGTTCAGACGAGTTGGCTCGGTGACTTCACTAACTAGTTGTTTTTGGTTTAGTTTTGTCTTACCAAATGGTCTGGGTCTTGGTATTCTTGTTTTCTGACTGGGTTTTGGAGTTCACTAACTTGTGTTTTTGGATTGGGTAGGCATTGGAGATTGCATCCATGATTTGAGGGGGTCATTTGGATCATGTTGAGTTCCAAGGCATGTGGATTTGATGCATTAGATCTTGTGGACCTAAATCTGAGTTAGTGGTTTCTTCTATGTATTTGGTGGTTATTTTTACCCTAGTGGTGCATTTAATATTTGTTCATCATGGATTATAATGGCTGACTAGGTCATTTCATATTTGTTTACAAGATGACTTGTGGTTGTGTTGTATAAAAGGAAGTATGTAGGTATCATTTAGGGGGAGTGGAATTGAGATTTGAGAAGAAGATAGTAGTAAGTGGGTAAGACAAAAACTTGTAAGATTTCTTGGTGGCTTACAAACACAAGTTCAAATCTGGTTTCTTTCACTTAGCTGTAGGGTAGGCTGGTGAAGTTGGATCCTATGAGATCTTGTTGATGCTTTTATTGTTTTGGCCCTAACCGGGAAGGCCTTATAGCCCAACATGTTGCATGTTATTGAATATGAAATGAATATGAATTGATATAATTTTTTATATCTATCTATTGTTGAGTTTCCACTATTGTCTTGTTGTTAGCTACAAGTTTGGACAATCCTTTATTGGATCCTCTGAGATTGACTGCATCAAGTGGTATTAGAGATGGTTCCTTTCTTGTGGAGTATAGGGTGTTTGAAGATCTAGAGAGATGTCCCTAAGAAGATTGGACCCTAGGGAGATTGCTGATCTTTCCAAGGAGGTGGAAGCAAGGATAACAAAAAGATTTAAATAAGATATGGAGGAAATGAAAAATGAGATCATAGAAGGTATCAGAAATATTGGATTACATAGAGGTCTGAGAATGGATGATGGTTATGAAGAAGCTGCTGAAGAATTTGAAGCTGCTGGATCTAGTGGACATAATAGAGCTGATGGATGGAGAGATCTAGAAGAGATAGATATGATTGGTTGTAGAGATCTAGATTTTGGTTGAGTACAAGCTACTGAATGGAGGTGTCCAATTTTTTAGGTAAATTGAGACCTGAGGATCTGATTGATTGGATCGGTGAGTTAGAAGACTAATTTGAGCTAGAAGAAATTGAAGGCCCGATTAGAGTGAGGTTGGCATAAACAAAGTTGAAAGGGCATGCTTCTTTATGGTGGAAAGAGGTTCAAAGGGATGGATAAGAAGAAGGTGATATGAAGATCAATCGGGTGGAGGTTTATGGTGATAAATCTAAAGGCTAAGCTCATTCTTGTTGACTATGAACTTGAGTTATTTAAGAAGTTGCAGAATCTGAAACAGAAGGAGATGATTGTGGAAGATTATGCCAAGGAGTTCTAAAAGTTGACTATTCGGTCTGGACATAGAGAAATTTCTAATGAAAAGGTGGTGAGGTATGTCAATGGTCTCAGATTCAATATCCAGGATGAGATTGGTATGTTGAAGTTTGACTCGGTAGAAGATTCCTATAAGTATGCATTGAAGGTAGAAGACATATTGAAAAGAAGACATCATGGTAATTCCTAAGGGAAAGAGAAGAAAGAACATTCAGTAAAGGATAAACTGAAAGTTAAAGATGAACCAAAACCTACTGAACCAAGGAGAAAGACAGGTAGAGTTGTATTCAAAGGTACTTTTTATAACTATGGTGAAGAAGGATATCGGTCATTTGAATTTCCTCATGCAGATAGGAAGGTCGGTAGTCACTGGAATGTTGTGGTGAAAGAAGCTATTGAGAATGAACCTGAGGTAGAGGGTGTGACTCTCTTTCTTAGGAGAGATTTTCTACCCTCAAATCAAGCTGATTCTTGCTAGAAGAAGAATTAGTTTAGGACTTTGTACAAGTATGGTGGTAAATGTTGCAAGGCGTTTGTTGATGGAGGAAGTACTTACAACCTAGTTGCTGAGGAGATGGTTCAAAAACTTGGTTTGAAAAGGTTGATGCATCCTTTTCCTTATAAGATAAGTTGGTTACAAGTTGTTCATGTAGTAGAGGTGAAATAATAGTGCATGGTGAGTTTTTACATTGGTTCTTATAGATATGAAGTATTATGTGACATTGTGGAGATGAGTTCTTGTCATGTTTTCCTAGGGATACTTTGGCAGTATGATAGAGAGGTCATTCATGACTGTAAAAGAAATTTAATTACTATCCTAAAAGATGGAAAAAAGTCTATTTTGATTCCTTTGAAGGATGAAGGCAAAGGAAGGAGGAAATTGAGCATTGGTAGCAGATTTGAGATGGTTGCAGGGGTTGGTGCAGACATTCATATTTAGGGATCTTAAGGTACATTAGAGGGTACTAGTAAGAGGAAGCATAAGAAGAATCAAGGGAGGAGTGTGTTGGTTGAGTACTTTGAGGACATGTATATCAAGAACTCATTTGGGATCTATGTGTTGAATCCCAATAGATGTTCATCTAGCTTCTGAGAACATCTTTTCACACCTGGGGTGTCTGATGCAGGAGCAACCTGGGGTAGTTGGAAATCCTATATTGGAGGACATTTATATCAAGAACTAGCTTGGGATCTATGTGCTAAATCCCAACATATGTTCATCTAGCTTCTGAGAACATCTTTTCACACCTGGAGTGTCTGATGCAGGAGCATCTTGGGGTAGTTGGCAATCCCGTATCAACAAAAATATGTTTTAGTTTGATTTTGGTTTTAGTAGTAAACTCGCTTGAAGACTCAAGGTGCTTGATCACTTTGGTTTTAGTTCTTGGTTGGAAGATGTGTTTCTTCACCGATGGACTCGGTGACTAGACTTGGTGGTTCTCAGTGCTACACTGCTCGGTAGTGTCTATACTTGGTGGTGTTTGGTATTCAGTGATATTCTACTCAAAGGTACACTACTTGGTGGTAGTTGTTCACTTTGTGCATATTGGTGGTGTCTTTCTTGGTATCTTATCATTTGGTGTTTTCTATTCAGAGGAGTTGGCTTGGTGACTTCACTGACTAGTTGTTTTTATTTTTGTCTTACCGAATGGTCTTGGTCTTGGTGTTCTTGTTTTCCAACTGGCTGTTGGAGTTCACTGACTTCTATTTGTGGATTGGGCAGGAATTGGAGATTGCATCTATAATTTGAGGAGGTCATTTTGATTGTGGTGAGTTTCAAGGCATGCAGATTTGATGCATTGGATCTTGTGTGGACCTAAATCTAAGTTGGTGTTTTCTTCTATGTATTTGGTGGTTATTTGCAGCCAACTAGTGCATTTAATATTTGTTCATCATGGATTGTAATGACCAACTGGGTCATTTAATATTTTTTTACAAGCTGACTTGTTTCTGTGTTGTATATAAGGAAGTATGTAGGTATCATTTCGGGGGAGTGGAACTGAGATTTGAGAAGCAGACAGTAGTAAGTGGGTAAGATAGAAACTTGTAAGATTTCTTGGTGGCTTGCGAGCACAAGTTCAGATCTGGTTTCTTCCACTTACCTGTAGGTTAGCCTAGTTAAGTTGGATCCTGCAAGATCTTTTTGATGCTTTTATGGTTTTGGCCCTAACCGAGAAGGCCTTATAGCCCGGCATGTTGCATGTTATTCAATCTAAAATGAATATGAATTTCTATAAGTTGTTATATCTCTATGTTGTTGAGTTTCCACTGTTGTCTTATTGTTAGCTACAAGTTTGGACAACCCTTTACTAGATCCTCTGATCTTGACTACATCATAATAACTATGTCCTTGGCTATTGGCATATCAGGTGCATTAGGTGCATTATTGATAAGTTCATGTATGGTAAAAGTGTCATCTACATGTGATGTTCATGCCTTAGAATAGTCTCGATTTTATGCATCATTTAGTATTTTCTTCCATACCTTGGCTATATCTTGTTCAAACACAAATTCATCATTTACTAGAATGATATTTGTTAATGTTTTTGTCCTAAACTCTGACTTATGCTTATCCATATGTATTTCTACATCATTCTCTGACAGCTTTGGAAAAATGTCTTTCAATATTCTCAATCTCAATTCCTCAACTCTATGATACGTTGAATTCTATCTTACTAACAAATTCTCATACAATTCTCTGGGCACATTATCTTTTACATCTTCGTGATTTTTTTTATGCTTAAGAAAATCTTGAACAATGGTGTCCTCATCCATTTTCTTATTGTCTTCTATTAACTTCGCAAAGGAAGTGGGATTAATTCTCCTAACTAATCTTGTGTCCATGATGTTTTTGGTAATTCCTACTGGGTTGGTAGGAATACTAAATTTCTTATGGCCTAACCTCTTTCCCCATGTGATAATTTCCTTCTTAGAATCTATGTCTTCTCCATCTATATATCTTTTCTTTAATGTAGAAGGAGGAGTCTTTATCTGACTTATTTTTGTTCTCATCTCTAATACTAGAGGTTTCATCTTTGTAGGATTTCTCTTCTTTGGTGTAACCTCAATCTCCTTTTCTTCTTCACTAATAGTGATAGGTGTAGTCATTTCTATTTCTTCAATTTGGGTACTTCTTTCACCTTCACCAGTTCCATTTTTTTCAGTTAATTTCTTCAACATCTGTGCTTTCTTCTTATCAATATTTGGCTTTTTGAGGTCCAAAGTAATCCATTTGTAAGCTTCCTCATTTGTTCCAAACCAATTAACATATGTATCCTTTGGTTTATATAATATATGCTCTGTGCATCCAATTATGTCTTTCTCTGCAACTTTGTATCCAAACGCTAGGACCCAATATGTCCTTGGTTCCATAGGTTGAATCATGCAAGTGTCTGTGTCCACATGAAAAAAATAGAATCACTGTACTTCTCTACTACCGATGGGGGTATTTGATAGAGGTCTTGCATTTTGATCTAAAATTCCTTGAAGTATCCCCACGTAGTTTTTTTGAATTCATCTCCTAGTTGTTCAATATATTCATTTATCTGGTAAATGATTGTTCTATTTGTATTCCATATTACTGCACAAATTCTAGGTAAAACATAAAAGTATAAACAAATGAGTAATGATCCAAAATTAACCTCTTGTTTGTGATCCTTCTTCAATCTATTCATTTTGGAAAATAATTGGTTTCACACCATATCTGATAAATCATAATTCTTCCCCAATTTTTCCATCTCATAGGCTGCATACACAACACTAGTTGGTACGTTGTTAGGTCAACTAGACTGATACACTTTGTAACCGATAACCATTATGGAAAAATGAGTTTCCAAGTCCTTGAATTTGTCCACTCTCATTGCACATCTGTCTTTGGATTTCTCAATTATCTTTCTCAGCTCTTCCATGTTTCTTACCTTTAAGGTGCATTCCTTTCCTTCGACCAGTAAACTAGTGACCATATGAATTAGGTGTTTTGTTATCCAGACTGGTTTATGTTAGGATTAAGTAATAGTTAGAGGGGGGGTGAATCAGTATTACAACACTTTAAATTAAACTTAAACCAATTCCAAATAAACCATAAGATTTCTAAAATGAAAAGAACATAAGCAAATAACACACAACTCATTACACCATAATTCGTTGTCGAGGAAACCCTGGCCAAGGGAGAACTTCGGTGGGGATGGTACCCATAAGCATGCACTAAAGTATAATGTCCCTATTAGGAGACCTAGCCATGTTAGGAGTTGAATATTACATAGTACATTTCCTTGTTAAAGGAATATCAACCCTATTAAAGGTATACAACACCCTATTAGGGGTACACTAAGCTTACAACTCTTACAACCAATACTTTTGTTACAAAGTGTTCTCAATAATGAAGAAAAACAAGCATCTCCAATGCTTAGATAGCTCCAGTTGTATCTCTCAAAAATATATGTCAATCTCTAATCTCACATCTGCCATCAGTCATCTCTAACTCTTTCACATACATGAATTCACTTTACAAAATGTTCTTCATATATATATATATATATTACATTATTTAGTCGGCTTCTCAATTACAATACAAAGTAGAATAAATACTTATACAAAAATTAAATACAATTTTGACACTCTTGTATTACCAAAGTATAGGTAATTCACAATGACAATCCAACTTAGCACGTTTGGATTCTAACTCATACTCCCTCAATCATCGTGACTATTTAACTGCTCTGTTTCACTATTCTACTATCTTTTCATGTCTTCAAATCACTCTAACTCTCTGTGATCATCACCAAAAAGCAATCAACCTTAACTGAAGGTCATTCATATCCCATAGTGTCTTCCTCTAAGCTCACAAGTCATCAAACATCATATATGATCTTCGCTATCCAAAACAATATTGTTATACTTTGTACTTCTATTTCTATACTTAGTCAATTTCAGAACTCTATCTTCAAAACTCTACTTAACTCGATCATTGTATCAGATGTATTTCCATAAATGAAAACCTTCAAGTGTCTCATATCACATCAAAAAAATCACTTGCCAACAATCTCTCCCTTTGGCATTGATGGAAACACTTAGCAAAAAATGACTAAGTTTCTGAATACAAACTGTTCTCTTTTTCTCTTCTTTTCTCATTTTTCTTCTCTTCTCCCCCTTTGACAACAATGGAAAAGGTGTATCCAAAAATTTAGAAAAATATAGAATTTAGTGCTTGCTCACCATTTTTAGAATATCTTGAAAGGATTCTTCCAAGATCTTCACTTCTGCATTTCATGATTCTACCAACAACTGACTAACCTGTATTAGTCCATTCAATGCATAGGATGAAGTCTATACTACCTTTAACTCTGTGGGAATAGAATTTGTCAATGAATCTATAGTCTTCTCCATATCTGATAGATGAACTTCAAGAATTGATAGCTTAGGAGTGATTAGACTCTTCAACAAACCAAATCTTGTCATTAATCTCCCTTTCTCTATATCCAAGACATTCAACTTATAAAAAATCTTTGATACCTCTCTGTCCATCTCCATTACAGATTGTGAGGATGTCTCACAACTTTCCATCATGCTATTCAGAGTAGCCTTGTCCTTTGCAATAATGTCTTCAATATTCTGAATGTGTCTAATAGGATTCATATAATAGTTTTATAACATCCTTCCATGTGTGACACAAATTTTGGCCTTTGGTGTAGTTGATATTTGAATGCCCAAGTTCCATGAAATAGACTACCATACCTCCTTCAACTTCTTCTCTAGATAACTTTTCTCTTCCTTCTCTTTAGCGATCTTCACTAAGGACTCATAGTGACCATCAAAATCATCTAGTTCCATTTTTAGATTTTCTTCTTCATCTTTACTTTGAAAAACAATGGGGAATGGAAGTAGTTTATTCACAGTATCAATTGCTCTAGTAATTACCTTAGTCTTTTTGTCTCCTTTCTGCTCATATCTTTCTTTTTCCTTTGTGAATGTGATGAAGGATAGTCTCATTAGTTCATCCTCATCCATATTGTCAACATATATTCTTACATACTTATCTTTACTTTCCAACAATAGAATAGTTGATGTGTCAATTTTAGGTTTTACTTCAATTCTTTCCTCTTCTCCTTTCGCTATAACTAGCTCTTCTCTCTGTTTAGATTCTACTTTCTACTCTTCCTCTTTCTATTTTTCCTCTTCATCTACCACTATATTATCAATATTTCCTTCAAATGAATATTTTTCATCAAGTGAAGTGTCAAGGGTCACAGGCACACCAGAAACAAAGAAACATGGTTTCTTGTCAGTACTTACTTCCCTCTTCTCAAAATTTTCCTCAACCGATGTAGAGCTCTCTCCAATTCCTATAGGTGTAGGCATAGTAGGTTTAGGAGGTGAATTTTTCTCAGGAATATTGCTCATAAGTATCTAATCTAATGCCTTTTGAGTCTCCTTTATGAATTCATCATATTTTCTGCCCATAATTTTCACTAATCTTGCTTTAGTTCTCAACAAAGGTTTGAGTTCATTAAATATTGTCTCTCTCTCTCTCCTATACAGAAACTACTAGCAACATATCCTCAATAGCTTGATTCCTAATCGCCTAATATTCTATATGTGCAACATGTTTTCTAATCTCCAGTTTACTATACAATTCCTTGGGTATACAACCCTCTAACTCTAATAGATTCTTCTTGAAAACAAGTAGAGGATTAATCACTATGTCCTCAATCACTAGTTTGTCAAACGCCTCATACTTGTCATAGTATTTATTCAATGAAACAAGCTTCCCTTGATCAATATCTCTCTTCTCTAGCATCTTTATATCTGGCTTCCATAGTTGTTTGTCATTTGTGGTCTCTTTTTCAACTTTCTTCTCTTCTTCTTTAGTCTTCTATTTCTTAGGAGGTGAGTCTAGTTTAGTGGACCTTGTTTTTCTCTGAGGAAAAATATTTTCTATATCTTCTAGCAATGTCTTCTATAGTGGTGAGGGTGTAGTTACATCAATTACAGTAGAAAGTGGAATAACTGCCTGTTCAATTTCTAGAGGTGGAAGGGTAGCAGTAGCAGTGCCTGCCAACCTAGAAGATCTTTCTTTTATCTTCTTCCTTACATCTTTCATTTTCTCTTTAGTTATTCTAGCCTTTTCTTCCATTTCATCAACCATTTTCTCTATCTTTCTCTTCCTTATACTTCCAGTTTGTTCTTCTCTAACTTTAGCTGATTTCTCTTCATATGTGCCCCATCTCTCCTCATATGTATCAACTTCAGATGCTAAAACATGTTCAACTTGCATAACCAGAACTTCTGAACTAACTTCATAGCCCATAGGGTAACACCTTTTCTTTCTTGGTACAACTACCTCAAAAAATACACAATCAATTTCAACCATGAAACATATTGTATCCTTATATCTCTCAACTAACTCTTCAGGAATTCTAAATCTTTCTTTCATTTTCCTCTGCAGAATTTTGATCATCCCAAATAGTTCTCCATCTACCCATGTGTTTTTTTGTCTTTTTTAACTATGTGATATCTAAATACCAGTGGATATGTTGTCTTTCCATGCTCTGGGATGCATTCCAGGAAATTTATGCTCAATGTGGATATACATGTGAACTAGAAGTGAGCCAAATCTAAAAGCCTTAAATTTATCCTTCTTGATTAACTTTATATTCTCTTAAAATTTTTGTGCTAGAACCTCACATAGGTTGAATTTATTGTTTTCCTTTACCATCCTATAATCCATCATAATGACTCCTGCTGAGACTTAACTAGGTATGTTGTTGTAGTAAAGCTTATATCGAACTATCATTGCAGCTAGTCTTACATCCTGTAGGAAAATATCATTCACTGTCATAGCTCGCCTATCCCATTTGGAATGTGTTAGGGTTTCAACTTGTTTCTTTATATTCTTTTCTGCCATAGGGATAACTCTAGTGTTTGTTAGAATAACTCAGAGGGGGGTGAATCAGTGGCCTCAAAAATTAATCCAATAATCCAACCAAAAACTTATATCACAAATATAATATCCTCTAGCTATATTTTAGACCTTCAAGATGTATGTCTTAAGTAATCTTATCAAATGTATACTACTCGGTTACATATATTGTTTATCTTTTCCTAGCCTTTACCGAATAGTAGCAATTAAACTTAGTGTTTACCGACCAATCCAATTTTAGTAATGTGTAAAGCAAAAAATTAAAGCAATGAACCATATACACATTTGACACTTAGATTTTAACGTGGAAACCCTGTTAAGGTAAAAACCATTTTAGACCGGTAACCCAAAATTTTCACTCTTCTAAAGTGAGCTCGATGAAGAGTCAACCCTGTTAAAGGTTAAAAACACACTATTAAGTGCAACCTTGTTAGAGGATTCAAAACTAATAGTTTATTATTTGACCTAGCTTTCACTATGTTGTCAACATGAAAACCTTTTGATACTCTTGAATATCTCAATACAATAAGAATGGTTAAATCCCACTCGGTTAAGATATTTTCTAAATCAATGGTTAAACTGAAACAATAAATGATCTGTTTAATAATACAACTTTAACTTGTAGATTTTTAGATCCATTTTTATTCCACAAAATGCCTCTCTAATCAATATGCTCTTCAATTCCTTTTCTCCCCTTTTTTTTCTTTCTTCTCGGTGAATGCTCTGTCCTCTGTTGCTCGGTGTCTGCAAAATTCTTGGCTCTATTCTTCAACCTGTATGATCAGATCTATATGAAGATTTCTATCTCCACCAAAATTATATTCAACATTCTTCTCTTCATAATGAATTAATTGTCTCTTTATATAGACATGATTATCCACTCAATCTCCTTGTCTTTCTTGTTCTTGACGTAGATTTCTTCTTGATCTGTAAATCCCATCATACATTGTTTTAATATTTAAAGATTTTCTTTAGTTTTATTCTATAGATTACTCCTTGACAACTGTGAATAAAAATCTTCTTTTCTTTAGTTCAACTTATCAATGAAAATAAAGTAATCAATCAATTAGATCTATATATAGCTCCTGCCAACTAAGTGTTTTGTCCTTTTCTCACTCCAGTTGATTTTGGTCATCAACTCTTAGTTTGCTTGGTCATTGACTCTAGTTGTCCTCAGACATCATCTTCAGTTATGCTTAGTGACCACTTTAGTTATTCCTAGTGTTGCGGTGCTCGGTATACACTATGAATTGCTCGGGTTTCTATGTCTGTTAGTGTGCACTATCCATCAGTGTTTACTGTCACTTGGTGTATATTGTCACTCAGTGTATACAAACTTTTTATGTTTTACCAATAACATAGACTTTGTCTCTTTGGTTTCTTGAATTTTATGACAATATTTAAATGAGAAATTATAACATATTAAGTTGACATCAATGGAAATACAATACATTAACTAATTTAATGTCTTGCATTTACTTTCTGCAGCTCGGTGATCATCAACTTATCATCTTCAAACATTCAATCAGTTATAGTTCATCAATGTCTAGCCCAGTTATGTCATGAATTAACTTACTAAAAATATTTATAGGTTTCTCCCCTATCTAGATGAATTAGTCATGAACTCTGCTCAGTATTATTTTGAACCATTCCTCTTTCCATAAATTTATACAAGTCTAACATTTTCATAATGATCAGATTTTCTAGGTGTTAGAATTCATCCTTCATTTTTCCATCATCACCCATCATGTATTCCATTTTGTTAGCAATCTCATCATCTCCCAATGTGTCATATTTGTAATGTATATATGTCCTAATATCCTCTACATGTAAGACATCGTGTGGTGTTTGGGAAAAGGCTCCTTCATGGTCGTCTTCACAAGACTTGAATGGATGTTCCTTGAATTTATATCTAGGTGTATCCATAAAATCATAAATCAATGGTGCATCCATAACTTATGTTTGAGTAGATGTCTAAATACCTTAAACACGCTGAATTTCAAACTTTCACTTCAATCAATCATGCAATGTGGCTGCTTGGTAGTCTGATACTCTCTAAACTCTGCTCTCCTTGGTCGCTTCTCTTCAAATGGTGAAGAAATAAGTAACTCAGATGTCTTTACTCATCATTAAGTGAGAAAATTCATATTACCTAATAAACTCAACTTCTTACACTATCTAGTCATTCACAAATCTTGCAATCATGGAATATAAATCATATGATGTTACGCTCATACATATAGGTTCCATAATGTCTGCATACACTTTAACCAATCTCTCATGAGCTTACTCCGCATGATCAGGGGTTGGATGTAATCTATTTTCTTCATCTGATGCTCCCCTTAAGGCCATGTTCGGCCATTTAGGTTGATGTAGTAGTGTTAGCATGAGGCAAAGATTCAATAGCATCTATTGTCTCTCCCTGAACCAATATCTCATTTGACTCTTGATTTTCCATACCTTACCACTGTTGTTATCTTCTTCTTTCTTGAAACAATTGTCAAATTCACTTTTGTAATTTTCAAGACTCATACCAGTATCATTTTCATTCCTTTGTGTATCCATAGGAGGTGGTACTCTTCTGTTGTCTGCTCTATTATACTTGCAAAACTTAGCTATATGTCCTGGATTGTTGCATTTTTAGTATATAGGAGGTGATTTTTTTTTATTTACTTGAAAATTACAGTAGCTTGCGATGTACCCAAGGTTATTAAATTTTTAACATGTGATTTTAACTATTGATTCTCCTCTAATGTTATCTTATTTATATCTAGATTGATCAAGTTTCATACATTCTTTTTTCTTGTGCCCATATGCATGACAATTAAAAAAATAACGAAAAAAAGGTTTGAAAGGGGAATTACCTCTGCAATCTCTCTTCATGTGTCCAAACTTGTTACATCCAAAACATCTAACTCTAAAAGGTCTGATATGTTCTTTAGGTTCTTCAGTAGTAGGTTTTTCTCCATCAGTCTTCACATCAAATTTTTCTTCTTGATTCTTAGAACATTCAGCTTCATTGAAGACAACACCAGTCATATCTCCTTTAGGCATCTGTCTATCTCTTTTTTCATTGATCAATTCACTTCTCATGTGAAGTCTTTCATTATGTTTCTTTGTCTCAACAAGTTCACCTTGAATGATCTAATTATATTTCTCCAATTCTAGATACTTGTACTTGTAATGGTCAAGTTGAGTCTTCATTTGTTCCATCAGAATATTAGCATCCTTCAAAGCTTCTTCAATCTTGTTTTTAGCATCCTTTTCTTATCAAATATCTTTAGCCATTGTTTCATGATTAAGCTTTAAAGTATCATTCTCTTGTTCAAGTTTCTTTATCTGATCTGAATTATCATTGTCTGAATCTTCTTTTATCTGAACCATAAGATCATGTTTGTGATTTCTAGAAAGTTCAAGCTGATCTTTCAGTTTCTTAATGAATCCCTCATCTCTTCTTAAATTGAATCTCAAGTCACCATATCCTTCTTTTGTTTTGTCAAGGTCTTCAAGTTCTGCTTCAAAGTTTTCTTCCAAACTTATAGAATCTATCTTGATCTCCCTTAAGCTATTAAACTTTTTTTTCAAGGGCCGATAGCTCTAATACCAATTGTTAGGATTAAGTAATACTGAGAGGGGAGGTGAATCAGTATTACAACAATTTAAATTAAACTTAAACCAATTCCAAATAAACCATAAGATTGTTGAAATGAAAAGAAAATAAGAAAATAACACACAACTCATTAAAATAAGTCATTGATAGCTTGTAACAATATCGGAATGTTGAGGAGATGATGGCTAGAGCAGAAGTGGGAGCGGGAGCAGGAAGGAATTTGAAAATTGGTGAAGGCGGGAAAAGCGATGCTGGAGGAAACAAGGTTTCTACAGCTGCAGGAGACCAGAAAACTATAGGAGGATCAACAGACAAGGGCTCCACTAAAGATTCAGAAGATGGCATTAACCCCCCTTTTTGAGATGGTGGGCCAGGAGAAAGATCCAAAAGCTCGGTGGCAAAAAAAATTGATCAAGCTTTGAACAGAAACATCCTGAAAGGAAGCTGGTCGTCATTATTTGGGATTAAACCAATAGGAAAATATTCTTTCCCTAGTATCAAAAATACATCAGACCCAAGCAATGGGTATTATATTATTTCTATACCTGATCCTCTTATGGAGCACACTATTTCTACAATGGCTCTTACGCTGGTAGGAAAGTTCACAGGAATAAGACCCAATATTGAGCTAGTCAGGGAGTTTACTTACCGTAAATGGAAACTCAAAGGACAAGTGGACATAGAAGAAATGCCAAAAGGGTTTGCTTCCTTTGTATTCTCAAATAGTGAAGATCTATCAAAAGTGTTGTGTGGAGCACCTTGGATGTTTGGAAAGTCATCGCTTGCTCTCCAAAAATGGGTTACGAATCTGGATCTTAATGCTAAAATATTTGATTATGCCCCTGTCTGGGTGAGATTACCTAGTCTCCCAATGGAATATTGGCATGAGGATGTTTTTGTTGGCTTAGTGAGTGCATTTGGGGAACTGATTTTGATCGATTTGATGACAGTAGCAAGATCTAGACTGGTCTACACGAGAATCTGTGTGAACATTCACCACAAAATAGATCTGTCGAAGGTCATCACTATCAGTTCCAAACTGGGTAAGTACATCCAAGCTATTGAATATGAATCACTTCCATTTGCTTGTTTTACTTTTAAAAAATATGGTCACTGGGCTAAACAATGTCCTTTGAAAAAACAAAAAGAAAAAGAAGACCAAAAAAGGAAACAAGATCATAAAAGAGAACCTAAAAAGGTTTGGAAGCAGAAGGTAAATCCTAATGAAAAAGAAGATGGAAAATTTGATCAAGGTCAATAGGAGAACAACATAGAGAACTTAATCAATAAAAAATCAGAGGAAATACTAATTCCTGAAAACAAAATTAGTTTGGAAAAAGACAAAACAGACCATGAAAAAAATAAAGACTCTAGTATTGAGCAGGGGCAGCCTAAAGAGAAAGAACCAGAAGATATCAATAAAGCCAATACAATGAATGGGTTTGAAGGTTTATCCACCTCAAGGGTACCTCCTACCATTGGGGGAAATGAGGAGCAAGAACATTATGTAGAAGATAGTGAAGATGATTCCCTTTCCCCTATATCAACTCTGTGGAGTGAAGAAAGCATGGAGACAAATCTGAACCTAGAAAAACACTCTGAAAATCAAGAAGCCCCTTGGTCATAGATTAAGAAAAATAAAAGCTTCATCAAAAACCCAAGAAAGAAAGAGGATTATAATAGCTATCTATCACTTCACTCTGGGAAAAACCAAGAATGTATTGGTCAAGGGGGAGTTCAAACTAGAAGACAATTTAAGGTTGATGTGGGCACTCCCAAATGCAAAAAAGGCAGGGAATCACAGAAGAAAAAAAGAGAGAATGAAGCAAAGTAGAATATAGTGGATGGTAAACAAAGAACCATCCATGAGATTTTTTCCCCAAGCCTTTAATATGAAAGTTATCTCTTGGAACATAAGAGGGCTTAACAGTCTTCATAAATAGGATGTTCTTAGGAACATGATAAGAGATAGAAAACCTGATATCTTACTAATTCAAGAAACCAAGATGACCAAGGAAAACTGGAAAAGATGCATGTAGCAAAAGACTATGGTAGTATTGGAGGTGACTCATAGGGAGCTTCGGGTGGAATAGGCATATTTTGGAATACTAAAAATGTTATGTGTAAGTTGATTGTTAGGGAAAAGAACATTTTAGTGGTTAAGATAATTATCTCAAGGAGAATTTCAGCTGGAACCTTATCAATATTTATGCACCTAATACTAGAGGCGGTAGGCAGAAATATATCCAGAGATTGAAAGATATCCACAACAACAACCAAGATACTTGTTGGATGATTATGGGAGATTTCAATACTCCTCTTAAAAATGAAGAAAAAAAGGGAGGAAATGTTTTCCAAATTGACAGCAGGTCTGATCTTATGGAATTCATCAGTGAGGAAGCCCTCTTAGATATTGAGTTAGAAGGTATTGACTATACCTGGTCGAATAGACACATAGGGAAAGACCTTATCCAAGTCAAATTGGATAGAGCTCTGATTACCTTTGACTGGTTGACTAGTTACTATTACACTCTCTCAGCAGAACTCCGTGTAGGTTCTGACCACTATCCAATATCTCTGAATATTAATAAGATTAATGGTAGAAAAAACATCCCTTTTAGATTTGAAAGAATGTGGTTAGCTCACCCTAACTTAAAAGCTAAGATAGAGGAATGGTGGAATCCTACTATTGAAGGGGGAGCAATGTATAGAATGACAAAGAAACTAAACAATATCAAAAACAATCTCAAGAAATGGAATAAAGAGGTTTTTGGGGACATTTTTCTTACAAAAGGGAAATTACAGAATGAAATAAAGGAAATCCATAATAGTATCCAGAAGGAGGGCCTTTCAGAGGAAACTAGAACTAAGGAAAATAAATTGCTGGCGGATTACCACAATGTTATCACTAAGGACGAATATTTCTGGAGACAGAGATCTAGAGCTCTCTAGCTTAAAGCTGGGGATAAAAATACTAGATTTTTCCATATGACGGCCATGAAACACAAAGAAACTAATAGGATTACTAATCTTCATTCAAAAGGTAAAACTATGGGGAAGGAGGAAGATATCAGATGTGAGATGGTAAATTATTTCTCAAATCTTTTGACATAGGAGAAAGAATTGAATAGTTCTAATCAGGATGAAATATTAGCACTTATTCCTAAAATTATCGAGGATCATTCTAACAAAATGCTCAAATATATTCCCTTGAAAAATGAAATCAAGAATGTTGTCTTTTCCTTTGAAAGAGAAAAATCACTAGGCCCTGATGGTTTTCCTATGCTCTTCTTCCAACAGTTCTGGGAGATTATTGGTCAAGTTGTTCAGGATGCGGTTAAAGAATTCTTTGGGACTAAATGTCTTCTCAAGGAATTAAATGCTACCTTCTTGGTTCTTATTCCCAAGAAACCTGGAGCTACTACTATGGAGGATTTTAGAGCTATCAGCTTTTGTAATTCTCTGTACAAGATTATTTCTAAAGTTATTACTTCTAGACTGCTTAAGTTGCTCCCATCTCTAATTTCCCCCCAGTAAAATGGCTTTGTTCCTGGGAAACAAATCCTTGATTCTATTATTGTGGCTCATGAGAATCTCCACTCCCTTGAAAAATCCAAAAAAAGGGCTTTATGATGAAGCTAGACCTCTCTAAGGCGTATGACGGAGTTGACTGGCACTTCCTGCGAAAGGTGTTGAATGCTTTTGGTTTTAGCAAGGATATTATTAAAATCATTATGCAATGTGTAACTACTATTTCCTCTTCTGTTATTGTGAATGGGGGATCTTCTTCCTTCTTTAAACCTTCCAGAGGGCTAAGACAAGGAGATCCTATATCTCCCATCCTTTTTTCTTATCCTAGCTGAGTGCTTAGGGAGGTAAATCCAAATAATGGTGGAAAAAGGGGATATCAAGGGTATACATCCTTCTTCTGCAAGGCTTATCTATTCCCATGAGCAATTTGTGGATGATACTCTCATAATGGGAGATTTGACTATAAAACAAGCTAAAAAACTTAAGAAAGGCCTCACTATCTATACCTCGGCTACTGGCCAACTAATCAATTGGAATAAAACTTCCATATTCTTTATAAACACCCCAGAAGAGAGAAAAAATAAAATGTTAAATATTCTTGGTTGTACTATAGGGAACCTTCCTTCATCTTATTTAGGTCTCCCCCTTTGTGTCAATCCTCCTGAAAGCTTCTAGTATAAATTAATTGACAGATATAACAATAAGTTTGTAGGTTGGAAAGGGGCTCTCCTCAGCAATGTGGGAAAGCTCCAACTCCTAAAATCAACTCTTCAGAATCTCCCTGTCTATGCTATGAGCTTGTTTAAAATTCCCCACAAAATTGCTAATGAGATTGAGAAAATTCAAAAAAGATTCCTTTGGTCTGGGGTGGAGGAAAAGAAATGTCTTAGCCTGGTTTCTTGGGAGAAAGTGAGCAAGCCTAAAAAACAAGGATGCCTTGGGCTGCAAACCATCAAAAATATGAACCAAGCCCTCATGGCTAAATAGTTATGGAGAATTCATGGATATCAAAAGTAATGGAACAACATAATTAAAAGAAATTATCTTTTCCTCTATAATACATTGGAGGATTTTATAGGTGATGACAATTATACTAATGGATCCTACATATGGAATAGTATAAAGTCCACTAAAGAGCTTATAGTTAAAGGCAAAAGATGGAAGTTGGGAGATGGTAGAAGAATTGATTCCTGGGATGATGAATGGATTCAACCTGAGCCTCTATCTAGCAACATTGATTGGAAGCAATGCATTGAGAGATGCAAAGAAAATATTGGATTGAAAGAAGTAGACTACTGGTAGGATAATAAATGGAAGAACCTGGGAGAAATTGATAACAGACTTATTTCCCTCTAGAAAGATCTTCAAACCTAGTATATTAAAGATAACATCCAAGACTCGATTGTTTGGAATCCATCGTCAGATGGTAAGTATACTATGGCTTCTGCAAATAATCTCATCACTAAAAGAGAGGAAAGGCCTCCTTGTTCCTTTGTTTGGTATAAATTTCTTATACCTAAAATTAATTTCTTCTTTTGGCTTCTGATTCAAAACAAACCTCTGACCCTTGATAATTTGTCTAGAAAAGGGATTTATATTTTAAATAGGTGCAATCTCTGTTTTGAAAATGCTGAATCCTGTGATCATATTATGCTTCATTGTCCTTTTACTGACAAAGTGTGGGACATTATTTTCCAAAAATGGAATCTTTGCTGGTGTTTTCCTTCTTCTTGGCAAGACTTTGTTACCCAATGGAGCTTCCCTCCAAATAACCTTATGGACAAAGATCTCTTGCTTCTCATTCCTCCTCACTTCTATTGGAGGATTTGGAAAGAACGTAATAATAGAATTTTTAGAGATACTCTGGCATCTCCTGAAGTGATTGGTAACTGGATATGCAGAGCGCTGGAAGAAAACTTTATTTGTGCTAAATTAGAATCTAATCTCAATAAAAGGGAAAGTGGTAGAAATTATAGAGATCCTAATTCTAGCAACTTGAGATCCATGGCTACTTGGATTTCACCTCCTAAAGATTGGGTAAAAGCTAACTTTGATGGGGCAGCAAAAGGCAACCCAGGAATTGCTGGAGGTGGTGGCATAATTAGAGACCATTATTGCAATTGTGTTGGTGCTATTGCTGCCCCAATGGGAATCCAATCCAATCATAGGGAAAAGGCGATGACTGCTCTCAATGTTATTATGCTGGAAAATGAAATGGGATGCAGAAAATTCTGGCCGGAAGGTGACTCTTTAAATATTATCAATAATATTAAAGGCATTTGTAAGGCATCCTAGACAATTGAACACATTATTGATAAGATAAAAAAATATTGCATCAAATTTTTCCTCTTTCTATGCAACTCATAATTTCAGGAAAACCAACCAAGTGCCAGATAGCCTTGCTAACTTGGGAGTTAAAAATGATGTCACACTCAAGTGGCACAGGAACACAAAAATCAATGATGAAGTGGAATCATTGCTCAATTATGATAGGCTCAATCACAAAATAGGTGAAATTAAACACATTAATCATTCTGATTAATGATGATACGACCTGGGGTATGGTGACGACCTATCACCTCATGCTTGGTAGCATTTGTGATTACTTCCATTATATGCAAGATAACTGGGTTTCCATTATTAACTCTGTATTTTCTAAAATCTGTAACTACATTCTATGGAATATTAGTATGAAACATAATTGTGAATGAGATTACACAAAGACTAAAGAGATTGAAGATATGGGGGTGATTTGTAGAGAGAACCAGTGGTTTGCAGTTGGAGGAATGAAAAAGAGGTATGGAGCATACTCAAGAAGGGAAAAGTCCACAAATACCTGAAGCACCTTTAGGGTAACAACAAAGATATTACGAAGGCCTTTGTCAATGGGTGGGATAATGGTAAAGTGAACATCCTTGACAAATCTATCAAGCTTACTCTAGATTTTTTGGCTAATATCACGGGCCTTCCACTGGAGGGAATGCAATTCATTAAAGACAAAAAAGAGGGCAACAAAGGGTACAAAAAATTCCCCAAAACAGACAAGGAAAGGGAAATGCTGGTGAAGAACAATCTGGACTACGTCAATTTGTCAAACATTAAACGCATTTGGATGTTTGTGATAAGTGCAATCATGGAATATTTTACCCTAGATGACAGATTTTCTAAGGTATACAACTATCACTTTGTCTTGGCAAATCACTTTTGTCATGACATTAGGGTTAGTTTCCCCTTCTATCTTTTAATTTCACTCAACTAGAGTATCATTGATCATAGGGAAAAGTCTTCCCCTATTTTACATGAAGGTCTTATGTTGCTGATAATGGAATATATTAAAGATCATATCCCTAACCCTATCCCAAAGAGCATTGAGAATGTTAAAAGGAAGAGCATGAATATGCCCACCGGTAAGAGCCCTAGTAAGCCTAAAGCTAAAAAAATTCGTAATAGCCCTGTTGAGCTTGATATCTCCTTATCTATCTATGATGATATTGAGGAAATGAAGACAGACGATGATCAGGATGTTGTCTCTTTTGAGGATGAGGGTTTCATGGCAAACCCAAGAAAAAATGATAATACTAAAAATAGTAAAGTTGAGCAGCTGGAGGGTAAAGGCTAGAAAGAGGAAGACCAAAAGACAGAGAACATTATTCTCAAGGAGATCATGGTTGAAATTGACAATATCAACAACACCCACATCGAGGATATCACTGCCAATAACGAGGTGGACAAGGAGAAAGATCAAGATAATCAGGACTCTAATAGGGAGTCAGGGGATAAGAATATCCTTATTTAGAATCGCGATGGTAAAACTATTGAGGAGGAATAGAACCAAGATTTTCATATCCCTCACAATGAGAAGGAGAAAATGAATGTTTCTAATATTGAAAAGGTAAATAATAAGAATGAAGAAGAGACCACTATCCCTGATGAGGAAATTATTAAAGATGTCAATGATGAGCACAGCCATGATTCCTTGAGTGATAAAGGTGAAGTGAAGAATGATCAGAAGAATATAATCCGTAATGATGAGCTCCATGAGAAGGAGGTCAATGTTAAAAGAATGGCTTCTCTTACCTTCCTTCAAATGGCTAGAAACAAAGCAAAGAATAGATACAATATGGATAAGTGGATTTAGGATGACATGAACCAGATGAAAGCTAACCACAAAAGTATGAAAGATAGAATTTCTTTGCTGGAGGATATAGTGGACAAAATGCGTAATGACTCAGTTATGTATTAGCAAGGTAATGATGTTTTTGATAAGGTTAACAACATGGATAAAAAGATTAGCATTCTGGTAGACAACATGCTTAAAAATATTATTGATAAGATAAACAACAACAAAGCACTTCTGAAAAAACTTGCTAACATTAGCAAAATTGGCATGAAAAACTCTGTGGATAATTTGAATTCTCTTTATAATCTTCTCGAGAGTAAATACAATGACAAGGTAAAGATTGAGAATGAAGACCCCCAAGAAATTTAGATTTTGGGTCCTAGATCTAGGACATGCTCTAGCACAAAAAGGAAAATTGACATCCAAGCCAAAGATATTACCAAGCTGAGGGATTCTATCAAGTGCCTGGAACTTCAGATGGTCGAAGTTCAGATGCTAGAAGATCGAATGGAAAATGTTTAGTTGCTTGGCTGGAGGTTGTTGGGTGCTGGAAGTTTTCTTTTCTTCGACTGATGGGAGTTTTTGCTACTTGTAGTTTGCTATTTTGCTTTGTTCTGAATCTAAAGCTCTATCTTGGTTTTAGCCCTTTCTCGGTGTACTGTCATGCTTGACATCTCATTGTTTTTCTTGTTGTTTCCTGTTAATCTTTCTATTATTATGTAAAGGGTTTCGGAGTCCCTTCAAAACATGTTGTTACCTTAATAAAAAACACACAACTCATTACACCATAATTTGTTGTCGAGGAAACCCTGGCCAAGGGAAAACCCTGGTGGGGATGTTACCCACAAGCATGCACTAAAGTATAATGTCCCTATTAGGAGACCTAGCCTTGTTAGGAGATGAATATTACATAGTACATTTCCCTGTTAAAGGAATATCAACCTTCTTAAAGGTATACAACACCCTATTAGGGGTACACTAAGCTTACGACTCTTACAACCAATACTTTTTTTACAAAGTGTTCTCAGTAATGAAAAAAAAACAAGTATCTCCAATGCTTAGATAGTTTCAGTTGTAGCTCTCAATA
>MU225084.1:1153536-1189563 GCA_018584345.1 Thuja plicata | reverse complement strand
TCTTCTCATCAGTTCACTTATCTAAACATATATAATCAAAAAAACCATCTGATCTAGGTCTAATCCATATCAAAATGAGATCCACACAATATAATTATCATCATAACATAGTATCTCGAGTCTCTGTGAGGATAATCAAAAAGTATATCAATGTATCAACACATAAAGTATCAAAGTGAAATCGAGCAGTAAAACCGTGATGGGTCGGGGTGAGGCCTCACAGGATGGAAAATACTTTTTCTTTCAAATATTCAATTGGATAAAGGCTTAAAATATTCTTTGAAAATAGTTTTTGGAACTGAAAGTGATAAAATTTTGTTATTTTTTACTGTCTTCTTTCAAAAAAATAGAACCACTTCTTGACATTCATAAATTTGAAAAGAATAAAAATTTAGAGGGTAACATGTAGAATATAGAGTCTTCTAAAAGAATGTCAACTAAATTATTCCTCAATGGAAAGAATGGGATGCATAATGAATATGAAATAGAAAGACATGACACTTTTTCTCAATCAATTGAAGGTGTAGGGTTTTCAAGTCAAAAATAATCCTCTAAAGGAAAAAGTAGTTATGGGAATAAAGGAACAATGAAACTGACAGATAACAGTATAAGCTCAAATTTTGTTTTTTGGAAAAATCTATCAGATAACATCAATCAAGCTGTTGAAAGGGTTGGAATAAAAAAATTTGGTTCTCCTTCAACTGAGAATGTTATGTGGAATGGAAATGAAATTATTAAGAATTTAGGTTTGCAATCACAAACCCAAACAGATTAACAATATGTGGAAAGTGGACTTGCTGCCCCAAAACTAAGAATAGATGATAATGATCCTACTACATTGCCTAAAGCTCATGAGTCACAATCTAAACTCATACATGTTAAGAATGAATCTCATGATATTTTAGGATAGACAGAGAGTATTCTTGGTTCTTTGATGATTCTTACTACATCTTTAATATGCCATAAAGGGAACTGTTACCCAAATTTCCCATCATGTCCAATTTGGTTACAAGTGGAGTAAATGAGGCTCCCACAAGGGTAGAGCCCATTTTGTATGGTTTCTATCATGATTCCTTGTATTTTCCTCGCTCTCTATATCTTTTTTAGGTCATCAATTTACCCCTTGTTCATGTCTTAAAAGACCTAAATGCAGAAACCCTATGGAATCTCTTAAACCCTAGTCCTTTGGTGGCCCATTCTAATCTTTCATTACCTTTTTCACCACTTAAGTTCTAAATTCATCATGTGTTTTAAGTTATCCATCGAGTGGGGCCAAAGTTATTTTCCTAAGCGGGTTTCTTTTCATAAATTTTATTTCCTAAGTCCTGACTTAATTTATTTACCCCAAGTGGCAGCAAGTTCCTTTTCAATCAGACGGTCATCATGATGCCTTAATCACTAAGATGAAGGTTTTTATTCATTAAGGAATCACACTTTTTTGATGCGTGTCTGGTTCAAATATGAGCTTAAAAGACAAGTTAAAGATCGATCATGTTTCTTTTGATTATGTAGTCGGCATTATGGCTTACAGACAAAGTGCTCGAGATCTATTCATTAAGCCATTAAGCCATTGCACCATGTGGATGGTGGGATCACCTTTATGCAGGGTCTTTGGCTTATTAAAGACTTATCAAGTTTAGTTTGATTGGACGGTTGGCTTAAAGACTTGAAGACAAAGTGCTCGAGATCTAATGTTCAATCTATTAAGCATGAATGACACATGGCACATGGCGGGCTTAGCAATGATAAGGAGGAGATTATGTATCATGAAACTCAATTTCAATCCAATGATTGGATTAATGACTTAAAGAAAAATTGATTAAAATCTATCCATCAAGCCATTGAGCCTGAATGACACATGTCCATGGTGGGCTAGGCTAAAGTCAGAAGGGATAAAGTAAAGACCGATCAAGTTCAATTTGATCGGACAGTTGGCTTAAAGGATTAAAGTTGAGATGCTTGACATATAATGATTAAGCCATCAAGTTGTGATGACATGTGGCATAGATGACATCATGGGTATCAGGTTTTAAAGGGTAGTAAAGGCATAGAAGATAAAGAAGATCCAACAGTAGGCATAAAGCCTTGATCGCCAAGATGAAGATGTTTAATCTTTAAGGCATTACATTAGGATGCCACATGTCTATGATCAGATTTGAACTCTAAGACAAAATAAAGAATGAAGATAAAGATAAAGATCAACGACTGGGTTTTAAAAGGAAAATAGATTCAAATCTAAACCATTGATGTAGACATCCACGCCACCTATGACTGTTTATGCTCAAATATTCAAATATTCAAATCTGATTTTCAGGGTTTCATGGCAGTGGCGTGGTATTTCAAGTTGCAGACAAGAGAGATGGGTTGAGCTGACTTTTCTGCTCAAATTAATGGTGATGGGAGATGTATTCATGACTGTATCTGATCTTCTAAGATATTTCCTGAGTACATTGATGAGTAGACTTGACTATTTTAGGTTTTCTATATTATTTATTGAATATCTATTGTAACCCTAATTCTACCCTATCTGATCAGATGGATTGACACCCCAGCTTGTGTTCTAGGGGAGTTCGTATATAAGTAATTTTAGAAACTTTTTTAGCTAGAGGTTTTTCAGCTTATGCAAGACTTTCTGTGGCATTTTCTCTACCCTCAAGTTTTCATCTTGTTGTAATTTCTCATTGAATTCCATATTATGCAAAGGTTTTCTATGACATTTTATCTATCCTCAAGCTTTTTCTTGTTTATATTTCTCTTATCTGAGGCATAATATAGTGGTTAACATTAGAGAAAATATTGGAGTTCTTGAGCCTTCTTTCTTTCTACATCTTTTTGCACTACTGCGGATGATCTGATTTAGATGATCTTGTGTATTTTGTTCATCCCTTGTCATTTTGTCTCATTCCTATGCCTATTTTTTGGAGTGAATGTTTGTTTGCAGGTAACATTCTATGTCTATTTCCTTGGGAAAGCTATTGTTTGTAAAATCCTTTCTTTCTTTAAATAGCCTCTTTCCATTTCAGACATCTCTATGAAATACTTATGCAAGCCTATTCAAGAAGTTGTGTTCTACTAGATCCAAGAACTTTCATGCTAGTTTTGGTCATTTTGTTATGATTCAAGTTACCTTCGGTCCATCACCTAGTAGGTTAAGTTTTCTTTTCATTCATTTCCCTTCAGTTATCCTCCTATCCCTTTTCCTTCCAAGTTTACTTTTCATGTTTAAAATCAAATAAGGTGATTATCCAAGAGGAACTGGCCTAGAATCTGGAGGCTTCACTTCAGTTAGCAAAGGTGCCACAACCTAGAAGTGATTCCCATGTTATACTAGATTATTAGGCTCAAGCGCTTAGCAGGGTGCAAAATTTAGTGTGTAACAGGAACAACAAAAAGGAAGAGGATAAAGATAGGACTTCTTTAGGGGTGGAAATATTTTTAGATTCACCATGTTTAAGAAAGAGTGCACTAATTTTAGTGGCTGTATCTTTAACAAATGGGAAACTCAAGGAAGTGAAAAGAATGTTTGCAACAATAAAAAGTGCCATGGAGGCTTGGACCATGCTAGCTAGTGCACTTGGGTGCACAAGTTTTATCAAATCAAAATTTGAGAAAATATGTTTCCTTGAAAGTTGAAGAACTGATACGCAAGTAGCTATCTGGAGGGATACTTCACAACAAAGGCAAGATGGAAGGACCTAAGAGTTGATTTGATGTTAGCATCTACTGGGTTGAATCCTGAGCAAGTGGGTGGAGATTTCAAACAAGAGGTCTAGGTACACAGTGGTTTTTTTACTACATATGATTCAGTCTAGAAAATTGACTACTCTCTTTCATCAAAACCTCTATAGGTTTCATTGATGGAGGGAAGGACAAACCATCTAGGTGGCATGTCACTACTACTCCTTGGGCTTCATCTTTTTTGGGTATCCTTCTAGTATTATGATTGGCTCACCCAAATCTATGATTTTCTTCCTCTTCTTACCCTTCTTTGTCTCACTCTTTCTCTCTCTAGCAGAGCATTTAGAAAATTATGCCATTGTTGCATCTAGTGAGTCAGTGTGGTGACCGGCTATGATCTCCTCTTTTTTTACTTCCCCTTTTTTTTTATCTTCTTCTTTCTCTATATCCCTGCCTATTTGATTTGATTCCTAGAGAATTTTTTTTTTTCATCTTGTAGCTTGGGATCAATCTGAGCATGTGATGCGTCGGTCATTGGTGTGTTCAGCTTCTACCCTTCTATGTCAGTTGGAGTTTCCAACTCAGTATCCTTATTTTTTTTGGTCTCAGTAGCCTCAGGCTTGTCAACATTTACATTGTTTGTATTAATTGGTGGCTCAATTGTCATAACTTGTGTATTTTAAGTGGTACCAATTTGCATAGTAGAATAGCTTTGTATTTGTACCAATACAAGATCAGTACTCTGCAATGGTGCACCATCTACTTCATGTACTCAGTTTATGGTACTTCAACATCCATTACATCTTTATCTTTGGATAATTCCTTTGTCGGATCAATCTCCTTTGATGCATCTTCTATAATTACCTCTGCATTGTCAATAGTAAGATCAATCAAATCTTCTTGTCCTGTGCTCTCTTTTATTTGATCAGTGATAGTTTCACTTTGGTTCTTCATTGCATTAGGTTGCTTGATAGCAGATATGCCAAATATATCTCTCCATTTAGAATCAGTTTCCCTATCCACAGATAGTATATCTCCATTCATTATCCTCAGGGCTCTTCCTTTGACAAAAAATTTCTTCAAATGTTTCTTCAATGCCTCTTCTATCTTAGATGGTTTGAGGTTGGGAATAATATGCACAAGAGATCTTTCTATCATTTCCTTCTTATCATTAATTGCATACTTCCAACGTGCATCAATTTTGTTGTAGAGTTCCTCAGGTAGCTTATTTGCAATCTCAATAGGAGTCACTCTTTGTCTCAGTAATGTCACAACAACTGCATCTTCTATCTTTTTATTTTCTTCTTCATTTCTCTTCAAATACTTTATTTTCCTAAATCCTCTGAATCCTCATAATTCCTTTAATCCTTCCAAAAATTTGTCAAGACTCCATGGAGCTTGTGAGAGCTAAGCCACTGGAACTTATTTTTCTGGCTCATCAAATTCAGTCTCACTATCATTTCCAAGTATTAACTTCCTTCATGAAATTATAGCAGGTTTTCCTCCTTAGGTTCTCCTATATGTTTTACTTTTTAGTTGAACAATTTTTGCAATTACCTTTTCCTTTGGTTTCACTAAAGATTTGGTGTATCTTCCAATGCCTCTCGTGCTTGGTGAAGTTACAAGTGCAAGTTGTTTCTTAGCAAAAACAATAGCTTTCTCATTATTTGTGTCATCAACACTTGTCTCACCCACTTTCAATGTCTTGGATAGATTATCAATCATCTTTCCTATTTTCTTGACTACCTTAGGTATCACAATGTTCTACTTATTTCTCACTTTCACCTCTTCATATGTGCCATACCTCTTGGCTTTGGTATCAATAGGTTTAGCAAGTAGTGTTTCAATTTGTTGTGTTCCAATATCAATGTCCAGCTCATAACATGTCGGTTGTATCCATTTGGTTCTAGGCTCAAAAAATATGATTATGCAAATGTTAGTGTCAACCTCAAAACATATATTATCTTGATACTTTGCAACTAGTTGAGGTGGAATCCTATACCTCTTATGCATTATTGATTAAAAATTTAGAAAATATTTAGACATGATAGCTTCAAAATTATCTCCTAAAATTTGTATATACTCATTTATTAGATAAACAGTAGGTCTTTCGGGGATCCAAACTACATCTCGAATGGAGAGAAATGAATTCTGACAATAGAAGAATATACATACTAATAATGAACCAAAATTTAGTGTGTTAGTCTTTGCTTTCCTGATTGTGTTCATATTGTCTTCTAATTTTTTTAGAAAGATTTCACATACAAAAACTTAAGTCCTTTCTTTACTAACTTGTGATGACATGTAACTGATGGAATATTTGAAGATGATAAGTTGATCACCAAAATGTAGAAAGATAATGCAAGACATTAAATCAGTTAATGGATTATATTGTCATTGATGTCAACATTATATATTCTAATCGGTTATAATCAAAGTGTCAAAGACTTCAGAGGATCAAAGAGATAAAGAGTATGCTTTCAGTAATGCATAAAACATAAGCATTCACAATGTGACTTCAAACACCGACGGTCAGTGGACACTGATGGATAGAGATCACTGAAAGGCAAGTCATAGTGTTGCCCAAGAAAAGTCACTGACGAGCATTACGGACGAGCAGAATTACATGCATAACCGACAGCCAAAAACATAGTGTAAACTGACAAAGAAGCCCGAGGAGAACTGGAGTGTTGACCAAAGCTATCAAAGAGTTAAACACCAAAATTAACTTGAGTTTAGAAATGACAAAATATCTAGCTGGCAGAGATAAATATAGACTTAACTGGTAGTTATCCTTGTTTTCATCAACAAGATAAAGCTAGACATAAGTAGTGGATTTAAAGCTGATTTGTACAGTTGGCAAGAAGATCTCTATGAGATAAAACATGAGTTTTTCTTTAAATCTCTTTGGTGAGAATTGTGGATCATGCCAAGATCAAGAACCTAATAACAGTGATACCATGTCTATAAAGAGACAACTCAATTCCTTATGAATTGTGGTGGGTGAATGAAAAAGAGGATGCTAAAGAGAAACTGATGAAGAGAAACTTCATATAGTCCTAATCAATCAAGCTGAGGAAAGAGCTAAATTTTTCTGAGGACACCGAGCAACAAAGAATAGCATCACCAAGCAGAATCAAAGTAGAGCAAAGTTATACAAAGAGATATGTTGATCAGAATAGTTTTATGACCTTACAATAGATCTGAAAATCTGCAAGTATAAGTTGTATGTGAATAGATCATATTATTTCAGTTTAACCATTGATTCAAAAAGTCTCTTAACCAAGCGGGATTTAAAGATCCTTTCTATATTGATATACATCCCAAGGAGTATCAAAAAGATTGATCATGAAGATAGCATGAGATGCCAGATACCTATTGACAAGCCAAGTGAGTGTTTGATTAAGGAAGGTAGTATAGAGATGTTAGATATCAAGTGACAGACTAAACTTTTAAATCCTCTAACAAGGTCACACCTAACAGTGTGTTTGTAACCTTTAAAAGGGTTGGATCTTCAGTGAGCTCACTTTAGAAGAGTGAAAATTTTGGGTTACCGGTCCCAAGTGGTTTTTCCCTTAACAGGGTTTCCACGTTAAAAATTCATGTGTCAATGTGTTTATGAGTCATTAATTTAGTGTTTTGCATTACACATAGCTTAACTGGATTGATCAATATACTCTAGATAATTTACTGTCTTTCGGTAAATTTATAGACTACTATTCGGTAAACATACAGTAGAAGGTTTTACAAAGCATTCCGAGCAGTAGTATTTTGATTAAAGTATTTGGAGTCATTCATCTTATAGGAGTGAAGATAATTATAGGCTTAATATTGTGGTACTAAGTTTTTGAGTTGATTATTGGAAATATTTTGAGGCCACTGATTCACCCCCCNTTCCCCCCCCCCCCCCCCCCTCTTAGTTATTACTAACAACTTGTATGTGAAATCCACTACTCTGCATGGTACACTATCCACTTAGGATGATTGGAATACTCGATATGATAGGATATTGCAAGCATACCACAACTCAAGGTCTGTAACTGTGGATATTCTCAGCCCTCTTCCATCTCATTGTTCTTTAGTAAACTCGGTGAGCTTACCCTTGTTGATTTTCTTAGTGGCCTTGGGCTTGTCTCCGATAGGGAATCCACTAATGATATACAATATATCCTTAGTGATTTTCACAATTTTATCTAACCATGTGAATTGGTCATGTACTTGGCTGAGTACCATTCTTATCCATTCTATCTTGAAAACCCTTAGTAAGTGAACAACGTGTGTCAAACCTTTTTCTTCTAGGTGAATATGCTCATCCTTCACTTTCCCAATCTCACATAACTTGTTAAATGATGTATCAATTTCAGCTTCACACAAATTCTCAATCTTGCAATATATAAACGTGCATACATCTTTGATCAAAATAACTCTTAGTGGTATCAAAGATAGTGCTCCCATCATATCTATCTCAGCAACTATAGTTGGGGGTAATTTGTACTTTGGATTAATTGGTTCTACTTCCTTCACAACTATAGGTGTCTGTAACTTTGGTTCCAATGATAACTTCAAATGCTTCGATTTAAACAAACTAGGGCACACTTTGACAAACCATGACTTTGCGAAACTCAACTTGGAAATATCTCAAATATTTCTTAAAACTCTTGCAAAGATTCACAAAATACCTCATAGTCACTTTGAATTCACTTGGGATAGTCGCTCTGCAAATGTGCTCGATGTTCTTCTATAGATATTAGGTTCAAATGATTTTAAAAATGACATATTTATACTTTTTCCTTGAATAGGTTTTCCAACGACTCTATTGATGTGCATTAAATGTGCTTTATGAGTCCCTTTTAACTTTTTAACCAACTTTGTAGTTACTTTGCTCGAACAGGTTAAAAAAATTAACTATATATAACAATATTCATCCAAAACTTATACAACTTATCCAATTGCATCTCAATATGTTGATATGGATCTCAACTCTATTTCTAGGAACTGAAGTAGGATTTATTTTAAGCATGCAGTTCCTACATACCTGTCACCGCCTAAGTGGAGCTCGATGCAACCAAATCAGTAGAGATGGTGCAGTCTGTGCTTCCAGATGTTGTCCCTTCATCCTAATTCTTTTTCCTCAAGTTTTTTTCATTTGTTCTCAAATTTCCTCAACAGTAGTAGGGGCTTTTACTTGAGATTCATCTTTGATTGGTGCATCACCTCGATATCTACAATTCCTCGCAAGGTGTCCTACCTTATGACAATGAAAACATGCTATGCCAGGATTTCTCCATGCTCTTCTATTGTTCCTCCCATGCATCAACATGCAATTTGCAGCAATGTATCCATACATTCCACAAGATAAATATGAAATTCTTGTATTATATTCCTATGGTATAGAAATGCCTACTCTGTTGGTTTTAGCATTCTCTCGGTTAGTCTTCCAATTTTTATTTCTTTTCTTTAATTTTCACTCTTCAGCTTTGTGTCCAAACTTATTACAATTCTTGCAGTAACCATCAAACTTAGGTTTCCTTGTATTTTTATCAAGATTAGTTATTCATTCAAATGCTTAATGTCCATACCTATTGCATATAAAATAATAACCATCAAACTTAGGTATACTTGGTGATTTACCTTTCCTACTCTTGTAGACATTAGTAGTATGTCCAAGCTTCCCATATTAATTACAACTTGGCTTCTTTTTTCTCGATGGGGATGCAGTACTTTCATCTCTCTGTGCTTTTGATGATTCTCCTTTCTCGGTGTTGCTGTCCTCTTTGAATCCAATACTTGTTTTTCCATTTCTTTATTTCTGATTCTTGAATTGTTGATCCAAAGATTTTAGTGCTTCTTCATTTCTTTTTAGTATTGCATTTTCATATTTCTCATCTTTCAGTCTTTGTTCCATTCTTTCAATTTCAGCTTTCAGTGCTTGATTCTCAAATTCTTTACTAGTGTTATCTTGATTTGCACACGAAAGTTGATCGGCCATGTCATAGTGAACTTGTGTCATTCTCATGATCTCATTATCTTTTTCCAATAGCTTCATTTCAACTTGTCTTTTATCATCTTCTGCCATTTTATTTTCATCTTTAGCAATCATCTTTCCTTCAATCAATTCAGTCATTCTTATCATGTTAGTTTCAAGATCTATCTTCATTAGGTCCAACTACTCGGTAAGTGTATCATTATTTTTCAGTAGTTATTTTATAGTTGTCTCAGATTCATCAGTAACACTGCCTTCATATGTTGTTTCAAGTGTATCAACTTGTTCTTGTGTAGCCTTTAGTTCATCATAAATTCTCAGTCTAACCCTTACAGATCTCTCAAGTTTCTTCTTTAGATCAATGATTAACTCTCTTACACCTTCTGATTTAAATTCAAGACCATCAAGTCTTTTAAATTTCCTAAAACTTTCCATGACTAGGATCTTTAACTTTCAGGTGGTCAAACCCTATAACTCAAGAATATAAGCTCTGATACCAATTGTTGGAATGACTTATGGAAATTTGAGACTGAGAGGGGAGGGGTGAATCAGTACCACAAAAACTTTTATAACTTAAATTGTATATTGTTGTTGTTGTTTACCAATTTCAATAACTTGAAATAAAACATTCAACATAACATGCAAACATTCAAGTAAATGAACTCATAACTCCATGATTTTGTTTACACAGAAATTAATGGTTAGAGGATGAAATTGTAGTGGGGATGACACCCACAACCTTCTCTAACTGCAATATAAAGGGTGCTCCGTTAGAGATTACATAGTTTATCCATTTTGATAGCTTACCCGATTAAAAGTATACAAAGACTTGTTAGGTCTACCTGGTTAGAGGATTTTGCAATTTCTACACTTAGAGATGTACCCTATTAAAGGTTTTACATAAATGAGATCAGTTAAGATCTACCCATTTTTTGGGATTTCTAGCTCTAAATACAATAGTATTAAAAACTTACAAATGTCTACTATAATTGCATCAATTACAAATGTTGATTAGACTTTATGTGCTCTGAAATACTTGTGTTACCTCAATTCAATCTATAACACTTCTCAGATTGGCTCTACTATAGCAAGATATTAGCTCAATGCTCTTTGCTCTAATTTATGTTCTTCAATAACAAACTTCTCTATACTCTATCACTTTTTTCTCTGTCATCTCTATCACATACTTCTTCTCTATAAAACATCCTTTAAGTATATGATTTTTTTCCTCTTAATCTTATGTGTTAGGTCACTAATAAAATATTTTGACCATTAGATCTACTTTTTCTCTCAATGACCATGTCACTTTTACCTTAGTACTTGGTGTTTTTCTTGCAAATATAAATCTTTGATTAACCGCTTAATTTGTTTCTTAGATCTTCTCTTTGAATTATTTTGATCATTGATCATGTAAAAAACTCATCATTGTCCATTGTATGATCACAATTAATACTATGTCAATGTATTAAATGCATATTTATTGCTTTACAATCCATTAAGTAACTCAGTAGAGTAACTCATCTTCACTCGGTTAACTTTCTCTTTAGTACTCTGTAACTGTCAACTCGGTGTACTTTTTGTGCTCTCAATGTTTGGTAAACTGTGTGCTCTCGGTGTAGTGTCTGCGCTTTACCGACTTCACTACCTTGCTCAGTGTACATTATTGGCTGCTCATATATATTCTTTTCTACCTTTCAGTGATTGAATCTTCTTATTCTTATGACTTTGTCTAAACTAATGATAACACAATATTATATAGAGATAACAACATGCAGAAGTGATTCCCATGGTATGCTAGGTTATTAAACTTTCAAGTTTAATAGGGTGAAAATTTTATGCATAACATCTATAATCATGACATTCTAATATCTCGTTCATTTAAACTGTACCTTAATGAAAAGGTGGCAGAATCCTTGCATAGTTGATTTCCATTAGATCATACTAAGGTTTCCTATGTCGCTCATGTGACCATCAAAATGTCTCTAAAAGCTCTATTTCCCTTCATCAAACTCCATCAATTCATGAAACCTACATGAACATATTGTTGGGATGGAGAGGTGTGTGTACTGAGAGGGGATGGGTGAATAAGTATCCTTTCAAACTTTTAATCAATTCTTTGTAATCACTGTTCTATATTAACCGACTGATTAGATTGCATACACCAAACGTATAGTATCACTTCTGAAATGTAAATACATGTAAAGTAAACAATACACATACATAAAATTACGTACTCATGACACTAGTATTTTGGTATTGCAGAAAACTCATGTTAGAAGGTAAAAACTATGGTGGGGATGAGACCCACAAAACTTCACTCCTGCAAAAATAAATTTAGCCCATTAAAGCTTACAAGAATGATAACTTTTGATGATCTTGCCCTGTTAGGAGTAACAATGAGATCAATTATATCTACCTCCTGTGAGGATTTAGAAACACAATCTATGTGTGCACTTGGTTAAGAGATTTACAATAAGATGGTTAAGACTACTCTGTTAAGAGATTTTGGGGTCTATTACAATTGTTAGAGAGTAACAGAAATTTGATTTGAAACATATAAAAACTCAATATTGCTGATACAGATCCATTAAGTACATACAAAAAATATCACCTCAATGTGAGTGATAATACCTTCTACTTTATTCTACTCGGTAGCCTTGCCTTAGTTATGTAAACTAATTTCTACAATGTAGTCTCTGTCCTTAAAATCCTTGTTTGATCTCTGATGTATGTAGTATGGAGGCTACTTGATCATTTCTTGATCAACATACATTACAAAATGACATCTATACATTTATATATATCAAACTCTATGACCTAATTAGGGCTTAACAATTACATCCCTAACCTAAGATCAATAGTGTACATAATTTACCTTGATCATCTACACATAGGAGCCATAAACAATTAATGTTGTAAATCCATAATTAATGTCCTCCTCGATTGTGTAAACCATTATCTAGGTCAGATAAAAATTTGTGACATAGAATGATGTGCCATAACAAAATTTTAGGTGGCCTTTGTTCCACTCAGTTAATGTTGTCTCTCAGTGCTCAGTGTAGTTTGTGTGTCTCACTTATACAGGTGTTCGGTTATACTATGTAGCTCGATGTTTTTTACTGCTCGGTATAGTCTATCTACTTGGGTATCATGGTACTCTGTTAAATTTGGGCGTGATCAATGCTCTTGGTTAACTCTGTACTTCAGTGATTATATTGACTATCTTGTAGTGACTCTGTTACCGACTGTCTATTATGTCTTCTTGATAACTAATGAAAACTTCAATGCATAATTGGAGTAACATTTTCCCCCTTTGACATTAGTATCAAAAACTTATTACTATACATAGTGACTCCCCCTTTGTACATGCTCTCCCCCTTTGTATATACTCGGTATATGTATATGAACTCATCCTGATTATAATATCCCCTTTACTATACATATATACATGTATTTCCCCTTTTTTTGAAAATAATGACAAAAGGAGTATAACTTATAGTTTGTCAAAAATATTAGGATGGGAATTCTTGAGAGTTTCCAGTAGCTTCTCCCATTCCTCTTTTAAATTCTCAAGGGTTAGCTATTCTAAATTGATCTGAGCATGCATATCATATATGCTCTCTATCACTGACAATTATGGGCTAGAAATTAGATTCTTTGCTAATATCACATGTTTCTTCATCATGACCAAATGTGGTAGTAATGTCTCCTGAAGCTTGGTTACTTGTTCTCAGATTGTCTCTTCTTATTTCTTCAAGTCTTGTCTCAACCGCTGGTTTTGAAGTACCTTGTTGTAATGCATCTGTAATGCATGTTTCTCGGTTGAGAGACTATTTGCACTATCCTTTAGATCTTGATCTATTTTCTTTATCTTTTCACTAATCTCGGTAGTGAAGTGATCTAGAGTGTATAACTATTGTAGAATTATAATGGCTTCAGATATAACAATTTATAAACCACTTACAAATTCAAATAGAGTTACTCTATGTACTTCCATTGCCTGGCTGATCTTCTCGGTAACTTTATATTGGATCTTCTTCTCAGTTCTTTCTGCCAATTTCTACTCGCCATCAATGTCAAGTTTGTCAATTGCCTCTGTGAGCAGTTTAAGTTGTTCAAGTATGGGGGCTCATTCATCAATGTGGATATCTGGTACAACTTTCATTAGAATATCTTTTCCTTTTTCTAGCACTTGTGAACTCTTTGCTTCTTCTCTCAGCTTGTCTTGTGTTTCTTTTTGGGTGCAAAGTTCACCATATTTCTTCAATGTTTCCAGATCAAGTGTCCTTGGATCCCATTTAGTAATTTCTATGATTTCATCCAGTGTAACTGCATCCTTGGTTCCTTTCTTCTTCTTCTTTTTCTTTCCTTGAAAACTCGATGAAGGAGATAGAGCTAATGTTAACTGAGCCTTTTGCTTGGTTTCTGGCTTTGCTTGCTCAGTACTCAGAGTGATGACTTGGTGAGGTGCCTCGATAGCTGACCTTGTGGCTATAGTAGATGTATCTGTTATCTTGTTAGGATTCTCTGTGTTACCATAACCTTTCTCTTCTATAGTACCAGTGGTATAGTTAGGTGCATCACCTTGTGTTGTTCCACCACTATGCTCGCTCTCTTTACCATGATCTTCACCCTTGTCTTCATTTGTATCGGTGACCTACTTGGGTTTCTTTTGTTTTGCTTCAGTCTCCATTTCAATTGATTTGACCAAAATAGGTAACTGGCCAGTTACATCTGCTCTGGTGACCTCTGATGTGTCTTGCTCATCAATAGTCTCGATTGCTCCGATTGACTCATCTTCATTAGCCTTATCATCTAGATCACCTTCAATTACATTAGTTATTGTGATCTTTGGGTAACCTAAATTAGTCAAGAGTTTAGGAATACCATCTAATACATCATCAAATGCTGAATCATCAATTTTTATGGGTTTTGTACTTAGTCTAGTAGATGCAACATCATTTACTCCCTCGGTATCCTAGATGTCCTCAGGTGGATTCAGCAGTTCATTTCAAAGTTTGGTTCTCTCTATATCCACTTCCTTTATATTTCCTTGTAGGATATTCAATGTTCATTTTTTCTTAGGAAATTTCTTGACATACTTCTGCATTACATCATGTATCTCCTCAACTATGCACTCAATGTTAATAAGAGTGAGAGTCACTTCTCTCATCTATTTCTTGGTTTGAAGTGCATATGACCATCTTGTTGATATTTTATCATATAATTATGATGGAATAGAAGTAGCAAACTCAACTAGAACTTATTTGAAGTTGATCATCATACCTATGATTGCTTCTTCAATTTTATCCTTGTGCTCGATAGTCAAATCAGAATATGCTTGTATCTTTGGATGTCCTAATTGTCTGGTTGTCTTGATTGCATTAGAAATCTCATCAATGGTCTATGATGTCTTGTTTTGTACAACCTTGAATTGATTTGGGTTTTTGTCAGAATCAACCTTGTCATATTTTTTCCTAACATATCTCCTCTTTTGTCTCGGTGTAGTAGTACCCTTCTATTTCCTTGTTTGGTATGTAAGATTAGGTGAGGGTCTTGTGATTTTTCCTACACCTTTCTTCAAAGGTGGTGAATCAATAGTCACCGATTGTGATCTTGTCTTCGGTGGAGACCCAATCTTTGTGCTTTTTCCCCTTTTGGCCTTATATGCCTTAATTGGTTCTTCATTAGACTCAGTGGCATCAGTATCATGTTCAGGTTCTACTTCTTGATTGACTCAGTTCTGCTCCTTGGTTTCATCTTTAGACTTGTCCAATTCTTCATCTATGATTGCAAGTTTCATCTTCAAAGTTTTGACAATTTTAGTCTTTTTCCTACCCATCTATTGAACTTGTAAAGTAATTTGTATTCAGGTCTTTGCTTCTTCATAGGTGCCAAATCTCATGGCATATTTATCATCAAGCTCATTCAATAGTTTCTCAATAGCCTCTGAAGCAACATCAATATCTAATTCATAGTCCATCAGAGGTAGCCATTTTGTCCTTGGATCTAATGCTTTGATTAAAGTTGTATTTGTGTCTATTACAAAACAAATATCATATTTGTATTTTTCTACTAATTGCATAGGAATTTTGGATCTCTTTTCCATCCTAGCTTTGAACTTAGTAGAATATTCATTCATAATAGGTTCAAAGTTCTTCCCTAGACTTATAATCATCTCATCAATTTGTACTGTAACTAGTCTATCTGACTTCCACTTTACTTTACTAATTGAGGGAAAGAAATTCTGCATGTAGAAGAATATGAAAAGTAGTAATGAACCAAACTTACATGTATTTGACTTTGTCGATCTTATGGTTCTCATATTTTCTTCTAGTTGCCTCTGCAATAGCTCAAAAAGATCAAGTTGTAGTCCTTTCTCGACAATTTTGTAGGCTATGTCAATAGCTCCACATGGTATGTTGTTCGTTCTATTGTACTAAAATATCATATACCTAATGGCATAAGCTCTAAACCTCAGTTCAAGATCACTGATGTAGTTGACCTTCAAACCTCTTCCATCCCACTCAGCTAATGTTAGCTTCTCTAACTCAGTTCTCAGTAGGTGCCTTAGGGCTTTAGTTTTGTTAGATATAGGATACTCTTTTACTAAGTGAATCACATCTCTGGTTATCTTCATGGGCTCATCCAACTAGAGCTTTCCATCATGTACTATGATTAGAACAATGTGGATCCATTCATTGTGAAAGACCTTTGGTAAATTTAGGGAATTGGTTAACCCTTTAACCTATAGATGTTTTTTTTATCTTCTTTCAAATTCCCATCTGTGCATAATGATTGGTATGTGGCCATAAGCTCAAAGTCTCTAATTTCACCTATTTTGCAGTGTATGTAGGCATGTACATCTTGGACAAGCAAAACCCTAGGCAACATAGATGAAAATGCACCTTTATCATTTCTTTGGGCTGCAACCTATGGATGGATCTTGTAGTTTGGTTTTTTGCAGGTGGAGTTCTTCACAAAAACAACCTTTTTATCCTTATCCTTCTTTTCTTTCATTGTTCAAGATGAAGATGCCATGAGCTCTATTTTAGGGCTTTCGTTAAAGATAATTGAATAACTAGGTGAGGGCATAATGCATAGTGACTAACCTTTGTGTGCTTATAATGTGCTTAAATCTTTGAAGGATGCTCGAAAATGCTTTGTTGTAACTTTGTTCTCTTTTCTCTATTCTTCTCTGTGATTGCGTTGTGAACAAATGAGTTCACATTGACCAAATATATAGAAAATGACTTAGGGTAGTGCAATAAATGCTCTTCACCAACCACTTAGTGAACAAACATCATGCTCAGTTAACACTGATGATACTTCAGTTCGATGAGTATGCCATTTACTCAGTTGTCATAGCAACTTGGTTGTCTCTTCACATATTTACCGACTAATAGTTTTAACTTGATACATATTCATCGAATCAACTAGATCAAAGTAATAAAACATGTAATTCCATAGTGCATCTTCATTCATGCTAATTTGGCATATGTACAATAAATACAGGAACTAATGTAAGATATAGCATTGCAAAACATAGTTTCATACCTTCTTGTATTGCTCAAGTGGAGATAGTGGAGCCACCTAAGCCATCGGATGAGGTGTCATTAACCATTGTTCTTGGTCTAGCATTATCATTTGATTCTCTTTTCCACATTTTATTTCTGATCCTCGTGATGTCTTCAATTGTATTTCCATTCCCATAAGTGTTTATTCGGTCTGCACAGTCTCTGCTTAAGTGACCGACTTTATGACAGTGACAACATGTCATTCTAGAGTTTGACCAATTCCTAGACTTGGTTTTCCATTGTCTCATACAATTTTCTACTATATGTCCATATTTACCACATGTTTCAAAACTACTCCAAGTGTTATAATCCCATGCATAAGCATTTCCTTGTCTTCTCAGTTGATTTACCGTTTCTTGTCTTTCAGGCTTCCAGATTTGCTTTGTGTTTTTCCTACATGCTTGTGTTGTATGAACATTTATGTTGCAATTCTTATAATATTTATCCATGTATGGTTTCTTATGTGGTTTTTTCAACTTGGATCTACACTCATGTTCTTGATGTCCATGCTTATTACAGTTATAGTAAATACCATTAAATTTAGGAGGGTTTCTAAGAATACCTTTTTCTTTGCTCCTGCAAACATTTGATGTGTGGCCTAGTTTTTCAAAGTGATGGCAAGATGGCTTCTTCTTAGGCTTTAGAATTGAGTATACATTCCTTTTTTCATCTTGACTTGACTATTCTCCTTTCTCGGTATACCCTAATCTGGTATTGTTGTTCAGTCTTCTTTGATGGTTCAGAACTTCATCCATTCTCTTAGTACACACTACTGATCTCTTAATCACTTCATTATGTTGTTGTAAAATCTTCACTTCATTTCTCATATTTTCATTTTCTTCTTTCAGTACACCAATATCATCTATTCTTTTTGCAAGTTCAGTATTCACTCAGTTTGCCTCATGATTTGTAGCAACCACTTGATTGGTGATCTTAAAGTAGTGTTCAGTAATTCTTGATATCTCAGTTTCTTTCTCTTGAAACTTTTCAGTCATCTATCTTCTATCATCAACATCCATGTTCCTATCTTGTTCATCTTTCTTTTCATCATTCAATACTTCCACCATTCTAACCATTTGTGTATCTTGTCCAATCTACAATGCTTTCACTTGTTCAGTAAGTTGTTTATTTCTTTTAGATAATTTTGACATGATTCCTTCAGATGCATCAGATATGCTACCAATTCAGATCTAGATGTGTCAAATGGGTCATGAATATCTTCTTCATGATAATCAATCTCATGACAGTGAAGTGCCATGTCCTTTCTCTTAATCAACATCTCCTTGAGTTTCTCTTTGCCTTGTATTGTTCGACATAGATCTGCAGCTATAACTTCTAATTTTCAATAGTTTTGTCAAGTGTATACATTTCCATTGTAAGATATTTTCTCTTTAGCTATTAAACCTTCAAAATAAGAGAACTAAATTTGATACCAATTGTTGGGATAATGGAGAGGTGTGTGTACTAAGAGGGAAGGGGTGAATCAGTATCCTTTTAAACTTTTAATCAATTCTTTGTAATCATTGTTCTGTATTAACGACTGAGTAGATTGCATACACAAAACATATAGTATCACTACTAAAATTTAAATGCATGTAAAGTAATTAATACACATAAATAAAATTAAGTACTCATGACACTAGTATTTTGGTATCACATAAAACCCTTGTTAGAAGGTAAAAACTGCGGTGGGGATGAGACCCACAAAACTTCACTACTATAGAAATAAAGTTATCTTGTTAAAGCTTACAAGAATTATCACTTTTGATGATCTTACCCTGTTAGGAGTAATAATGAGATTGATTAGATCTACCTTGTGTGAGGATTTAGCAACACAATCTATGTGTGCACTCGGTTAAGAGATTTACAATAAGACGGTTAAGTCTACTCTGTTAAGAGATTTTGGGGTATATTACAATTGTTAGAGAGTAACATAAATTTGATCTGAAACATATACAATCTAAATATTGTTGATACAGATCCATTAAGTACATACAAAAGATATCACCTCAATATGAATGATAATACCTTCTGCTCTATTCTGCTTGGTAGCCTTGCCTTAGTTCTGTAAACTGATTTCTGCAATGTAGTCTTTGTCCTTAAAATCCTTGTGTGGTCTCTGATGTCTGTAGTATCGAGGCTGCTTGATCAACATACATTACAAAATGACATCTATACATTTACATGTATCAAAATCTATGACCTAATTAGGGCTTAACAAATACATCCCTAACCTAAGATCAACAGTGTACATAATTTCCTTGATCATCTACACATAGGAGACATAAATAATTAATGTTGTAAATTCATAATTAATGTCATCCTCGATCATGTAAACCGTTATCTAGGTCAGCTAAAAATTTGTTACATAGAGTGATGTGCCATAACAAACTTTTAGGTGGCCTATGTTCCACTCGGTTAATGTTGTCTCTCGGTGCTTGATATAGTCAGTGTATCTTGGTTATATTGGTGTTCAGTTATACTATGCAGCTTGGTGTTGTTTATTGTTTGGTATAGTCTGTCTACTTGGGTATCACTATACTCGGTTAACTCTAGGTGTGATCAGTGCTCTTGGTTTACTCTGTACTTTGGTGATCATACTGATTGTCTTGTTGTGACTCTGTTACCAATTGTCCATTATGTCTTCTTGATAACTAATGACAACTTCAATGTATAATTGGAGTAACACATATTCCATTATTTAGAGTATCTAATCTTCAGTCTAAGTCCAATATAATATTTATTCCTTCTAAAAATGGATTTAATAGAAATTTTTGAATGTATAAGGAGACAACTATCAATAATTTCAAGAACTAATAAAGAATAGTATACCATAAGCATATTGTGCCACTGAAACATACTTCTAAGGTAGAAAAATGAATCCAAGTGTATTAAAACACCTACATATGGTCACATAAAGAATATATACTATATACTCTAATTTTTTAGTATAATATACTTTAATTCCAGTGCAACGTTGAATGGACTTTTGGATAGGGTCTAAACTATCAAGTTCTCATAGTTGAAAATATTAATAATGATATATATTATAATCAGAAAAGTTTAAAATCAATCAAATACACACAAAAAAAAACCATGATACCATTCCTAACTCAGAAAATAATGAGATCACAAAAGAAAAGGGAAAAGAATAAAATAAAATAAACAAATGGTTTGCAATAAGAAAATTCTAAAGGATTTCAAAATGTGGGTGGAACAAGCATTCAACTATACATACCTGACTCTTCACACAACTATATTGTCTAATTTATTAACTCTCTCTCTCTCTCTCTCTCTCTCTCTCTCTCTCTCTCTCTCTCTCTCTCTCTCTCTCTCTCTCTCTCTCTCTCTCTCTCTCTCTCTCTCTCTCTCTCTCTCTCTCTCTCATGTGGTGTTCTAGTTCATGGGTGTATGGTTTTAGCCCTCCCTCAAGTACATGCTTCATCATTGTTTCTCTATATTATTGTGGGTGAGGTAGTGAACAACTTGTAGAAAGATTGAAAGTTTATTTTCACTAGTAAATGATGGGTTTGTTTGAATTATCATTTTGAGTTCAATTTCAATAGACAACAGATAGACTGCTTATTTTTATTTTGTTTTCCAACTGTACATACATTGAATTTTGAGGTTTTTTTCGATGTTTCCCCCTTCATTTATTTGTTTTAATATTTTATGGTGTAGATGATTGAACTTGTAGAAATACTTCCTCTATTTGTGATGCTTCAAATGCTCAAGGATAGGTAATTAAAGAAGCTTTCATTTTTTCATATTGTCCAATACATTCGATGCACAAATCTTAAGCATAAAAATGATGTTAAGAATCATGCATTATAGAGTATTCTCTATAAAATTTTGCAGGTGAGATCTAAAGTTTCATATATTTATTTTCCTACATGAAATACTTGTGACTATAGTTGTAGGAAAATATGGATATCAATTGTGTATCTTATAGTAGTATTCCCTATCATCTCTTCCACAAGGCTTAGGTTTTGAAAATGATTTTATGGTACTTTGTGGGTTGTTCTTGGCACATCTAAACATTCTTCATTTCTATAGGAAGAGAATGAGTCAAAGGCAAAGAGTGTTCTTGCAGTACTGTGTGATCTTCATCATCACAAGGTGTGGTTTGATGAAAGGTTTTGGAATTCTATATGTATTATGTGTTTCCATAAATCCTCCAAGTATTTTGGTAGGAATTCATTTTTTTTAATTCAATCATTTATTCATTATTATTGTAGTCTTCTATCTATATTGTTCTATTTTGAGTATAAGTGGTATACTGAATGATATGCAGGATAATGATAGCCACACTTTCTTTTATACTTGGCAATGAACATAATTTTGAAGATAATGAGGATGAACATCACTCAAGTGGTGATGAAGATATTTCTAACCAAAAACTTCAAGTCTTTCTAAGAAGAGAAGCAATCTATAAGGTTCCTTATTCTTATCTTTGATTGTTAGAGTAATTAGGTTCTCTCTTAATTAATTAAACCATCCTAGTTTAATAATTAAGTCCCTTATTAGTTTTAATGCTTAAGCTAGAAACATTAGGTGCATATAATATATTTATTAATTATTATTGTGCAAACCTAGTTTTCCCTTTTAGGGTTTTGATCACCTTTATAAGATTTGACCTCTTTTGTATGTAATTAATTTGTTTTTACATTTTATAGATTTTTTCTCTGCATTTGAGAGTATTTTCTCTATGCACATGCTTTTTATTCTTCTTCATCTTTTCATGATATTGTTTTTCTAATAGAGGTTCTTGGGCTTATATGAAGTTGGTTTTACAACTTCTACATGGTATCATAGCTCCAAATCTATAGCTTCTTGTTCGTAGTCTAAGGAATTTGGCATTTTAAGCAAGTTCTAGGATATTTTAGGGTTTATTTTGACCTCACAATTGAGTCCAGAATGGTCGATAACCCCAGAAATGACTATTCATTTGTCAATTTTGGACTCCCGATGTCTTCTCTATGAGGGTTTGTGGATTCATATTTTTGGTGTTCTTGACTGTACCTATTTTTGGGAGAACTTTGGGCCCAAAAGGACCTCACTAGTGCATTCATAAGCTCTGATAACCCCAAAAATGACTAATCATTCATCAATTTTGGCCTCCAAGGGCCTTCAAGAGAAAAAATTTTGGTTTTAGGGTCATAATGCCATATATCTTTGGAAAGATGATTTTGAAGTGCATCTTTCTGGTGTTTCAATTTTTTAGATTCATACATAGTCAAGGAAGGATAATCCCCATAAGATATGTCTAAACCTTGCAGAAACAATCAACACAGTGGAAAACAAGAGACAAGAAGAACAACAAGATTTGTATCCAAAAAATAACTTTATTCATCAAAATTTCTTCATACATGTCGGGTTGCAAGGCCTTCCCAATTACAACCATATACAAAGAAAACCCAACTCAAATCCTACATTTTGATCTACTACATCCCTAAACTATCATCCCTTTGGATGCTACTCCATTCTAAGATTCCCCTCTTACAATTGCAATCCCTAAATTTATACATACTAGCTACCATAGGTCAGCATTCAAGATATTACATATCCCAAGAAAAATGTATTAGATGAGGTTGGCTTAAATCATGCATTTAATTAATTCATCAAGTGTAATCCAACCACCAAGTCACCTACACATTTAGGTCCACCAAGAGATCCATGTCATTTGATTCCATCGATCAGAAAACTCACCACAATATTCAACAATCAACTGATGAACACAACTGGATTGGTGATAGGATAACCACAACAATTTAGTTAATAACATGCCAAATATCACAAACCACACCATCTGAAGAGGTGACAAGAAACAAGGAACAAACCCCTTTCATCACACATGCTGAAGATGTCCACAAATTGTTTGTACACATAATCTATGAAAACTTCCCAAAATAAGGAACTTCATCACACCACAAGGAAATTCCTCCAAGATGATGTAAGATTTCCAAGAATCTAAGATTCCCTTGAGTTAGACACCCGAGGTAGATAGAAAGGTGTGCCTCACACCTTGATGTCGCTCAAAAATCCAAACACAACCTCATCTTGACCATCGATTTCCCAATCCTCAAAGGAAAAAAGATAAACCTATCCACAAGAAGCCTCTACTTCCTCCAATCAAACCTTTGAATCCTATGCACTATAACCAACCAGTTAAAACACCTACTAATAAAGACAAACTAATCTACACTCTCCATCTCAAGCTCATCACCTTCCACCACTAGCTTATCAACAATAAGGAACTGAAGATGTTCACCATCTTCATTAGCCACCTCTATATCCTTTGCTACCATCTTCAATTATGCAACACAAGTAACAACATCCAATTAGAACAACCCAATCTGCAACTCCTCATCAACAACAAGATGCTCTGCAATTTTCACATCAGACCCAACAATTTGATCATGAAAACTGATTTGATCCACCACCCCAACATCACAAAGGTCACTGTATACCTCTTCAACAACAACCTTAACTTTCCTTCTCCTCCTTTGAACAAGCCTTCTCACAAGACAAACAATCCACCTCTTGACTAGTAGATTCCAACTCAACCTCTTCTTCAGCTCCTTAGTAGCTTCTCACACTCACTCTTAGGTTTAGGATTCCTCTTCAAACCAACCAAAGCATTAAAAATCTTAGACCTCAACTCAAACCCTAAGGTTTTCAAACATTTTCTTCATACTTTTAGGGTTCATCCTATCCAACTACCTCTCTCCCTTCACAAGGTGCAAATATCTCTACTCAGTGATCTGACTGTAAGATCTCAATTGCCTCTCACTTAACAATCTATTGAACATTTTCTTTGCCTCCCTCGAATGGAGAATCTATCTACCAATAGAATCTCTTAAGGAACTCAACCCGTCTCAAGCTTCACAATCAACCACAACTACTCTCGAATCTATCCTTGCATAAATCCTCTGACTTCATAGATTAGACCTACATTTTTCCATCCTTCAACAAGCCCTTCATGGGATAAAGATCTCAGGAGAAAACAATCAACCACCACATCACAAATCACTCTCTGATAACTCACATTAGCCATCAATTGGTAATAGTAAAACCTTCCATTAACAACATCCAACTAGAACAACCTAATCTTCAACTCTACATCAACAACAAGATGCTCTGTAATTTTCACATCTGACCCAACCGGTTTATCATGAAAATTAATTTGATCCACCACCCCAACATCACAAAGGTCAATGTATACCTCTTCAACAACAACCTTAACTTTCCTTCTCCTCCTTTGAACAAGCCTTCTCAGGGGACAAACAATGCACCTCTTGACTGGTAGATGCCAACTCAACCTCTTCTTTAGCTCCTCAGTAGCTTCTTCACACTCACTCTTAAGTTTAGGATTCCTCCCCAAACAAACCAAAGCATTACAAATCTTAGACCTCAACTCAAACCCTAAGGTCTTGAAACATTTTCATGATACTTTTAGGGTTCATCCTATCCAACTACCTCTCTCCCTTCACAAGGTGAAAATGCCTCTACTTGGTGATCTGACTGAAATATCTCAATTGTCTCTCACTCACCAATCTATTGAGAATTTTATCTATCAGTCTCAAATGGACAATCTGTCTACCAATAGGATATCTAAAGGAACTCAACCCATCCCAAGCTTCACAATCAAAAACAACTACTCTTCAATCTATCCTTGCACAAATCCTCTTCCTTCATAGGTTAGATCTACATTTTCCCATCCCACAACAAGCCCTTCATGGGATAAAGATGTCAAGAACAAACAATCAACCACCACATCACAAATCACTCTTTGATAACTCACATTAACCATCAACCGGTAACAGAAAAACCTTCCATAGCAATCCATTTCAACCACTCTTGCATAATTCCTTCATTGATGCGAGTCATATCCAGTCTCTACCACAATTAGGTTTAGGATTCCTCCTCAAACCAACCAAAGCATTTCAAATCTTAGACCTCAACTCAAACCCTAAGGTCTTCAAACATTTTCATCATACTTTTAGGGTTCATCCTATCCAAATACCTCTCTCCCTTCACAAGGTGCAAATGCCTCTTCTCGGGGATCTGACTGAAATATCTCAATTGCCTCTCACTCGCCAATCTATTGAAAATTTTCTTTGTCGGCCTCAAATGGAAAATTTTTCTACCAATAGGATGTCTAAAGGAACTCAACCCATCCCAAGCTTCACAATAAAAAATAACTACTCTTCAATATATCCTTGTGCAAATCCTCTTCCTTCATTATACAAACAAAACCCAATTTAGATCATGCATTCTAATCTACTACATCCCCAAAATATCATCCCTTTGGATGCTACTCCCTTCTACAATCCCCCTCTTATAATTGCAAGCCCTAAATTTATACATACTAGCAACCATAGGTCAGCATTCAAGATATTACATATCCCAAGACAAATGTATTAGATCAAGTCAGTTTAAATCACACATTTAATTAATTCACCATACGCAATCCAACCACCAAGTCAGCCACACATGTAGGTCCACCTTGAGATCCATGTCATTCGATTTCATCAGTCAAAAACCTCACCATAATCATCAACAATAAATCAGTGAACACAACTGAACCAATGACAGGATGAACACAACCAGTTAGCAAAGAACATGTTAGATCTCACAAACCACACCATCTGAAGAGGTACAATCATAGACATAGCCTCCATGAACAAAATGGAACAAACCCTTTTCATCTCACATGCCGAAGATCTCCACAGATCATCTGCAAATAAAATATCTAAACACTGCCCAAAACAAGGAACTTCATTAGACCACAAGGAAATTCCTCCAAGATGATGTAAAATTTCTAGGAAGCCAAGATGCCTCTACATCAGATTCTTTCTCATTTCTTTGTACCAGGTCATCAAAGCTAGAGCTTATTTTTACACTCCCGAAGGCATAGAATGTGCAAACGGACTCCATTTTTTGCAAACAAATAGGTGATGGAAAGGTGATAGTGAGATATTTCCATATTTTTAGTCCATTTCATCATATTTTGATTTAGTTATTCATCTAGTTAATCTAAAGTTTTTTTTTATCTTTCTGCTTTCCAGTTCTTAAAGCTTGTACGAGGGTTTTTTTTGTTGTGTTGTGGGGGGTGAAACTTTCAGTTTTCTATAATTTAATTCAGAAAACAAGACCCTTATACTTCTATCTACACATTTTATTTAAAATAAAACCTAACATCATGGCAGATTCTTCTCATGATCGTCTGACTTCACACAACTATCACACCTAGAAGGCACACATGACCAAATTACTGATGTCCAAGGGATTATGGTCCTATTTGGATGAGGCTTAGCCAATTTTGATACGTCCATATGAGGCTTTACAATGTAGAAACAAAATGGATGATGCCATGGGATTTTTTTGCTACATGTCACAGATAGTTTACTTTTTCACCTAGAGGATTGCACAACCCCTCAGGTTATTTGGGAGAAGTTTGTTGATCTCTTCGATACCATTAATTAGTTTAGGTCACTCCAGATTGATGCAAAAAAAACTTCCATGACACCTTAGTCATTGCCCTCCATTGAGGAATTTTTGATGAAGTTCAAATATTTTCGCTTATTATTACAGGATTTTGGAAAGAACAAGATAGATGATCAATGTATTTTTATGATTATCTCAAAGTTTTGAGGACAGTTCTTGATTTTCTCTTCTACTTTCCATTCTACCATGGATTCTCTAGGTCCTTGATTTACCATGCCTACCTTTGAGTTTTTCTATGATCGATTGACATGAGAGTAGTCCAGGCTCACATTGTTGGATTCTCTCTCAAGATCAAAAGAACCAAGCATTGGTAGCTCAGACATCTCAGGGAAAGAAGAAGTACACATAGAGGCCAAAATTAGATTTAGAAAATAGTGAGAGTTCCTCCATGCCACCACCAATGTCTACTTCTCAATCACAATCCAATCCTAACAAGGGTAAATATTTTTCAAATTTGGGTGAGTCTTCCTCCAAGAATAAGAAGAAATCAGGTGATCCTTGCAGTTTTATGGCAAGGAAGGTCATTTAGTTTCTAGGTGTCAAAGTGATTGGAATTTTTAAAGGAGGCCATGCAACAATCTCATATCTCAACTCCTTCTTCTTCTTCTTCTTCATCACAAACAAACAAAGGACATGTTGTTTCTTCATGGCCCTTGCCTCCTTCTCCTTAGTGAGATAGATATTTAGTGGCCCTATCATGCCTCTCCTTTGTCAGCATTATTGGGGGTTCTCTTGTTTGTGCTAATGCTTCCTTTTGTTTTGCATGTTGATCTGTATTCAGACTATTGGTACCTGTATTTTTATCTAGCATTTTTGTCCTGCATGGTTGAGTAGTGTCATTGGGGTCACTTGTACAGATCTATGTGCCATTTATATATTTGAATACCAGATGTTTGCCTCATTTTTCCATATGTTCTTGTTTTGAGTAGTGTCATGGGGTGCACTCATGCAAATTATTGTCTTGTGTATCTTCGGCTAATAGATGTGTTTCCTTTTCTTGTCATCTGCTGATTTTTTGAGTAGTTTCATTGGTGAAACTCTTACAGTAGTTGATCATGATCATCATCTTTCAGAGGAGGTTCTTCATTCAGCATCATAGCATTCATCATTCCACAAGTGTCTACAACTTGTGTTTTGAGGGTGTGCTTCTTGTTCCTTTCTTTTGGGATTTTTTTTCTAGGAGACTTCTTTTTCTTCCTTTCTTCATGTTTCTTATGCATGCTTTTATCTCTTTTTGGAGAGGGTTTTTCCCCACTAGGTTTTCTCCTTTTATCCTCTTTATAGAGATTTCTTGTACTTGGGTAACTAATCAGGCCTTGCTGTCAAGACCCATTTCCTCCTTTCAGCAGTTGTTACTAGGATTTTAGTTTCTCCCTAAGTTTATCTTAAGGGGAGGTGTTAGATTAATTGGGTTCTCTCCTAATTAATTAAACCATCCTAGTTTATTAATTAAGTCCCTTATTACTTTAATGAATAAGCTAAACATTAGGTGCATATAATAATTAATATGTTTATTAATTATTATTGTACAAACCTAGTTTTCCCTTTTGGGGTTTTGATCATCTTTATAAGGTTTGATATTGTTTGTATGTAATTAATTCCTGTTTACATTTTATAGATTTTTTCTCTGCATTCTAGAGTATTTTCTCTGTGCACATGCTTTTCCCATTCTTCCTCTTTTTGTGACTAAATTTTTCTTTCAAAGGTTCTTGGGCTTCCATGAAGTTGCTTTTACAACTTCTACACCTAATAAAGGTTTCTTATTCTTATCTCTGACTGCAAAATAATTTTGAGTTGCATGTTGATGTGTTTTATGCATGCAACTATTAAAGGGTTTAAACACTCTAGTTTAGGACTTCCACTGAAAAATGCAACTCATGGGTTGGTCTTAGCCATAGATTGATTTGTAAATCTCAAGGCCTATGCTTACAAAAATTATAAAACCAAAATTTTTATTGTACTACTTAATTAATAATGAAATAACAACCATTAATGGATAAATTATTATGTTGTGATGCTTATAAAATAAAGTGATGCAACATGACAAAATATTTGTATTGTAAAATCCCAATATTGAATGACCTTTAGTAACCCTTGGAAAATTTCAAATAAATGAGATGATACACCTCTAATCACCCAAAATTGTTCATTACTCCACCATTCATCTATACCAAGTGCACTCCATCGCATTTCCAAATTACCAGTTGCAAAAATAGATAGAAAGAGTGAAATGAAAAAGATAGCCAGAACGTACTGATCTACAATTACATAGATGATAAATTTAATCAAAACCATTTGGAAACACATCTACCATTAAAGTTTCTATCATTAGAACTGAAATAATATCATAGAAGCCTCTAGTTTCCCTTCAATGCTTCATGTAGAGAGAAGTTGTATATAACAACATAAAGAAAGATGTGTTTTTCAATATTTTAAATTGTTTAGTTTCATGTGTCTAATTTTATTTCATCATCCTTGGTTACGTGGCGTGCTTGGGAAAAAATTGATATCTCATGAAAGGTTTTCAGAGGACAAGTAAAAAATTATAATCCACCCCACCCAGGATTTCTTGTCCTCAAGAAACGTCGATTTTGATCTTTTGGACATTGAAGATATCACTGGCATTTTACCAAAGAGTTAGCCAATTTAGTCTTGATTTGTGAAATCAACTGATATTAAACTGGTACAAGTATTTTACTAACTACTAAGAACATTGAGGCTAACGCAAAATCACACAAATCCTTGATCTCCAAATACACTTATAAATATAATTAAAACAATATTAAATTAACCTTTATTTACCGAACAATGTGGACAAGTAATGGATTTTGCAAATCATAACTTAAATTCAAAAAATGTTCCTTGGATAGGAGGCTGTTGTAGCTTATATGAGCAACAATTGATGTAATTTAGATAAAAGACTAACCAAACTCAGTCCCAAACTTCATAGAATCGCCAAGGTGACTCCTCCAAACCAAAATCTACCTAATACGAATGGCTAATAATAATAGCTCCATTTATGGCGGCTTCCCTTGATTTGCAATTTTTATGATTTCAAGCACTCCGAGCGTGCTTGGAGGCAATGTCCAATAATTTTTGTGAATAGAAATTCCAATGGAGTTGGTGACTTGTATGTTTGGTACACAAATATAAATATCCACAAAAAATGATCGTTCCTTACAAATTTACCTCATTAAATTTATAACCAGTAATTTTTAGACTCCTGCCACGTAGTGGCTAAATATTTGCCTAATAATTAATTATAGTAATAATATTAAATATAATTTAATTAAGTAAAATAGATTTTATTATAAGATAATAATTTAATAATAATAAGTTTTGAAACTATAAAATAATTTTAGCAAATTTACTAAGGATAATTATTTAATATAAAATTTGTATAATGTACAAAATAATTATTAGCTAATCAACATGAAGAAAAATAATTTTGATATTTTGTAACTTAAAAATTTCACATGTATACTTTTGAAAATTCAAAAATAAAAAATACTTAATTATAATTGGTTGATATAGTTTGTTTTAACAAATACTAATAATGTCAACTTTTTTTTTATCTATAAGGGGTTGAAGCCGAGAGATTTATATTTATAAAGTTGTAAAACAGTAAAAGAAAACAAGCTGAAAATAGTTTGACAGTTAAAAACTCAATCCCACCAAGAGGATTGTGAACCCAAAAAGAGCACCTAGGCTCAGCGGAGAGTTTTCAAAGATTTAAAGTTTGAGAAGAATCCAAAAGGCAAAGATTTAAACATCACAAAAAATAGCAAGCCCCAAATGGACTTATCTCTTGGCTTCATTCTGAAGGAGAAGTGGATTCATTCTCTGTACTTGCTACAGAGTTTGATTTTGGGCTTCCTCCCAGAATAGGAGAGCCACTATCTGTAGATGTCCAAAATTGTCCTTATATTAATTTAATTAATATTCCCATAACATTATAGTTAATTTTAATTAATTATATTTGTTATATTCTTCTATCTATTTAATTTATTTATTTAATTAAATATGATTCACCTTCATAACATTTAAATCTTAATTTAAATATTATTCCCCCTATTAATGTATTAAATCTTATTTATATACATTTCCCTCATTTATTCCTTTTAAATAAATTTATAATTTATTTATTCCTCCACATGACTTAATTCTCCTAAACCACAATTAATCTAAATCTAATTTTGATTAAACTATTTTGAACCTAGATCTTACCCTACCTCACATCACTCTCACCAAATAGACCTACTTACTAATTAACTAAGGTTAATTAGGCTAATTTATTGATTCCTACACATATTAGTCCTAATTATTTGCTCACACATGTGTGAGCAAATTTCTAAAAATTGACTTTTCCAAATAATTCTAATTTGGTGCCAACAAGGTTTCTTACAACCTTGATGACACTTTCTTACACTTTCTAAAAGTGTTTTATTGGACAAAAAACTCTTACACCTCTTACAAGATCCTTCACATGTGTACTTTAAGTATACCTTGACCCATCACATCAAAAGTTGCTCACACGTGTGAGCAAACTTGGCCTCTTGCATGGCTTATGTGTCCCTCATGTGGCACCTATGTGGATGCCACATGAGATCCACCTCATCCAAGCCCTCTCTCCTCCAAAACATCTATAAATAGAGGCCATTGTCAAGAGCAAATCATCTCTCATTTATGCATTGATATCATGCTAGTTTAGTGTTTGAATTTCATAGCTTATTTTCATGTTCATGCTTTTAGTTCATTTAGAGATCACATCTTAGGTTTAATCATGGAATGAATCTAGTTTATTTGAATCTTGCATACCATCTTAGCTTAGTGATTGAATCTATCATTCTAGTCTAGCTTTGCATTTTTTATCATCCATATTTGGTGAAGGCTTGAGACAAGCTCCTCATACTTGTTCTTGAGCTCTTCATTTAGTTGCATTTAGTTGCATTTAGTCTCAATCAATCATCTAGTGGGATTTAAATATTGTGTTGGGAGATCACACCTATAATTCTCTAAGAGCAAATCAACAAGGCCTTGGGTACCCTTGTTCAGCTCATCAGAGGTTGTGATGGAATCACTTGTTGTTTTTGTAGTATGCTTCTTAGAAATGTTTGGTGTAGTTAAATGATTTATATCTCTAATGTTTACATGTCTGAGCGTGCTCCCAAAAGGTAAGATTTTAGCACATACATTTTGGCACGCCCTCTACGCAAATCTGAAAGCCATTTATCCAGATTCATTTTTAAAAATCAGGTGCACACGTTCAAAGTTGACCTTTCATTGTAATCTTCAAATGCTCATAACTCTTGCATATGAAATCATTTTTCAGTCAATTTTTTTTTAAAATTTATCAAAAAATCATAAGGAATCAATTTTGGCTTTAGACAATCTGTTTGAAGTGTTTTCCACACATTTTGCAAATTAGGCTTAAAATAAACCTTTCACATTTGGATTTGGGATCTAAAAAGAACAAGTGTATTTTAAACCCCAAGATCACCTACGTATTCTCTCATCTTGCACCTTTGGGTGACCTTGAGTGAACAAGAAATACGTGGTCTTGTTTTCTTTTTCTAGGAGGCCTGCTTGGGGATTTGATCACCTCAAGGGATGACCTCAACTCCCGTGTTTCGACAGAGTATAAATATCAGGAGGTGAATCCAAAGACACCTCTCTTGAAACTAGAATCTTATCACTGTTGGCTAAGACCCAAATAACTTTATACCTTTGGGAAGTGAAGATGGAGACTTGGGTTACCGTCTCCTCCCAGTTGTGTGGTATTATTCTCTTTCATCTATATATTTGGGCCTCATGTACCTTGCGTATATCGAGGACATTCCCTTAGTTGAGCTTGTAAATCCTAGTTGAAAACTCAATAGGGATGTTGGTGCATTTGATGTTCTTGAGTGTTTAAAACCTTCCCCATTTGTAGCCAAAAGGGGACACACCATCCAAATTAAGCCTTATAAATTTTGTCTTGTATATAATTGCATTGTATATTTTGCATGTTTGAAACTTCAAAAACATCAAAAAACATAAAAGTCCAAAAAAAAATTAAAAAACATCAAAACCTCAAAAAGATCAAAACATTGCAAAAACAAAACAAAAACATTCTTGTTTAAGTCTAGTCAAGCTCTCCACATCACTTCTTCTATCTATCAAATTCTTCATCATCCTCATACTTCTTATCCTAACCACCCTCTTAATCATCCAAATCATTCCTCTAATCCTAATCATCCTTAATAATTCTACTTATCATCTCCTAATCATCCATAATATTCTAAATCATCTCCCAAATCACATCCAATAATCCATATTATTCTAATCATACTTAATCAATATCTACATCCTAATCAATCTTTCAAATTCTTCATCTTATCTTAATCATCCTAATAACTTCTTCCAAGTAATTCACATTCTTCTTAATCACCCTTAGTCATCTTAATCATCCTTTACCTTAATCATCATCCATAATCATCCTAGATATATTCCTTCTTCATCCTAATAATTCCCTTCATCCTAATCACTTCTTCTAATTCATCCATATTCTTCTTAATCATCCTAATCACTTCTTCTAAATCATCTATCTTATATTAAGCATGCTAATCATTTCGTCATCTTCCTAATCACTCAATCAAGGTTCTAATTCTCATCTAATCACTTTCATCCTAATCATTATTCATAATCCACATCAACATCTTCTTTCTAATCCAATCTAATTATTCATCTTTCATCCAACTTAATCACATCATCATTCTTATAATCCAATCCACTTGTCAATCTCATATCATTCTATCAAATCCTAATCCAATTCATCTTCCTTTTCATCCAAACCAATCCCCCTTTATTATTCCCTTGTCTTCCAACATCTCTCATTTGTCTTCTAAGGTTCATCCATTCTTCATTCAAATCTTCATCCACATCTCCTTCTAATTCCAATTTTCTTACAATCTTCTACTTTTGATTTAGGAGCACCATCAAAATATTTAGACTTTAATCCTAGTTATCTTGATTGACCCACATCCAACCATACTCAATATTAACCCACATCAAATCAAACTTCATCTTTCACACCTTCATCAATATTTCTCATCTCAAATCTTAGGTTGAAAGATTTATCAAAGTGTTTCATAGACCCTCATCATTAGCAAACATTTATTTGAATCATATTGCTTTGAGAACATCAGTCTGTCTCAAGTAGTTAATTATCTTAGTCATATCCTATTTTGATTGGGATCATCATTCTATCTCCAAGTAGAAGAATATATCATCATCCAAATCAATCCTTTGTTTGCACCATCATAGGGTCTTGTTTCACCTAGGTTTGTCTCAAACCTTTAAATCCAAAACAAATCAAATCCAACTTTGAGGCTCTACCCTCATATCAAAATCATGTCAAATCAAATCAAAATCAATCAAAATAAAAATCCTTGAGGCCTTTCCCTCTTAAATCAAAACAAAGTCCAAGTATTGCTCCTAAGTCCTAAGTTCATATTTCATCCATCCTCAAATCTGTCACTTCTTCCACATCATCTTCCAATCCAATTCCAAAACCTCTCATCCAAACATCATGAATATGGATTGGTTTCACAAAATGGTTAAGGACTATAAAATGCTAAACCCTAATACTCAAGCCATACCTCCAATCCAACCTAGCTACCAAATCAATCCTCAACACATCATATCCAATCCAAATTCATCTACCATTTCTTATCCTTCCTCTACCTTTGACAAGGGAAATTCATCTCATTATACTTCATGAACACATGATTCACTCCATAGCCACCTTTCCCATGAGATTCAAGAACTCCAAAACATTGTCCTTAGCCTACAAAATGGGGGTCAAAAGAAAAAGATTACCTTTTAAGACATATGTCCTTCCCCATTTTGTCCAAATTCATAATCCCCATCTATCATTTAATCCCAATCCTACACCTAATCCCCCACATTTTGAGCTTCATGTCCAAAATCATAATCCTTATCCTCCACATAATCCCAATCCTACATCATCCCCATCCCACACTACCTTTTCAATTGAATGGATCCAAGGGCTAGAAGAAAAATATAAATCCCCAAATCAAATTGTGAAATCCCCTCAAGTCATGAACCTACCACTGTCCCCTCCAAATCAATACATACCTCAATATCCTAATCCTTATGAGTCACCCATCCCTCCATCCACTCAAGTTGAATCTTCCACCTCCTCCATCACATTACCCCCACAATTCCACACATGTCAAGAACTTGTTCCAAAGCATGATAACATAGATTCCTCTTCTCCTCTAGCTCTAAACATTCCTCCATCTTATGACACCTCTTGATATTATGACACCTTTCCATATGAAGATCCTTCCCTTCCATCTCAAGATCCACTCACTCCAACACATAATCCTCCCCAAAGTCAAGATCAAAGTGCCCATTCAAATCCATGTCATAATGCCTATCCCTCTCAACATTGTATTATCCCTCCACATGATCCTAATCCTCCACAAAATCCCATCAAACCTATCCAATCCATCCATAAACCCCATTCACATGGACTCACATCTTTTTTTCAAAATAAAAAGTATCCCATTGGAAAAATAATGTCTCAAGATGTTGATAAATCTTCCACACCTTCTAAATCCAAAATCCCTCCATCTAAACTCAAATGTTCCAATCCCCCATCCTCCAAATCCATTTTAGGCCCTTATGTCCAAAATTTCATCCCTCCCTCATCCACATCCATTTTGGGCCCTTATGTTCAACACTCAATCCCTTCCTCATCCACATCCATTTTAGGTCCCTATATCCCAAAAACAAATCCTTCATCCCTTCCATCCATTTTTTACATACCTTCATCGACCATATCCAAGTCCACCACTCCATAACCTCAAATCCATAATAAATATCAACAAAGGTACACATCCTTCTATTCCTTCCAACATTCATCCTCCCTTATTCCCTCCATTAACGCTCCAAACTATCCATCCTCAACGCCCATTCCATTACTATTGGAAGAAATTTGGATGCCAAAGCTAAAATTCATAAAAGGAAAAATCCACAAAAAAATAAAAATAAAGGATCAACATGTCACATCTAAAACACATGTTCAAGAAAATAAGATATGATCCAAAAGAAAGAAAATTCAAAAGGCCACCAAAGTCCAAAAAAAAAAATTCAAAAATCATGTGGATTCCCAAGCTACTTATTGAAGCAATGCATCTCAAAGAAAAATCAAACTTGGCATCCAACCTTTCTAATCCAAAAGCTTCTTCCATTCATAATTCCTCCAATCCT
>MU225084.1:1135025-1153376 GCA_018584345.1 Thuja plicata | reverse complement strand
TACTCTACCACCCTTGTGTGTACCATTGATGATCTTTCTAACTCCCTTATCCCTTTCTTCACAAGTCTTTCAATCTCTCATCCATTATCCACCCATCCTTCCCCATCCTCCGATCCCATTAATCCAACCCTATTCATAAACCCTTATCCCCCCTCCATCCCCCATCAATTTCATCTCCCCTCCCACCATCCTACCAACATCTATGAGAATTTATCTAAAATTCCTTGATCCATTATATATATAGAAAAAATATATCTCAAGGGATATCATCCATGGAACTAGATGATTGAGTCCTTCCTCCATCTTCTTATCACGTATCCATTGTCTTCCAAATCCACTTATATATCCATTTACTTATCCTCATTCCCTTGCACTCTATACTTGGGGGCAAGCTCCATCCATTCCTATGCTACCATACATATCTTCCACCTACCCTATCCACCATCCACCATCCTATATAAGTCCATCATCCATTTCCCCTCTTTGATCTTGACTATCCTATACTTTCCCTCCACTCATATACTCCATGTTTCATATTCACTATCCATCATCCTATATACATCCATCATCCTCTATCCATGTTTTATCTTGACATCCTATCCATGTCCTCCATTTCTTATTAATTTTCTTATACATTTCCTCCATCCCCCTTCCATAATCCTATATAATTCCATCCTTCTTTCTGATGTCTTTTGATCTTTATTACCCTATGCATTTCCCCCATACATTATCCATATTTTTCATAGCATATCCCCTATTCTATTCATACCCTCCATCTCATATATCTTCTCCAAATCCATTCCACTTTGCATACCTTTTCTCTTCCTTACAAAACTAGAGGCACTCATACATCCATACATTCTTTGGACAATACACACCTTCCTCCCCTCCATGCATATCCTTTTCACACCTATCTATCTATCTCATTTATCCTTTATCCACCATCTCTCCATCCTTCATCTTCCCACCTCTAATATGGGGGCATCCTTTGAAACATAGTCCTTAGATCCTAATCCACTCATTCCCCATTCTTCAGTCTTCCACTCACATCCCTTACACACCATCCTTCTCTTTTGTGCATCCTTTATCCTTGATCTTCCCATCCTTCATTTTCCTACTGCTAGTGTGGGGAATTTTACTCATTTACCACCTAGTTCTTGAATCTCTATCCTTTCATCCCACATTCCCTATTCATCCATTCAATATTACATATCCATCCATTCCCTTCATTTATCTCCCATCCAATCCATCTCTCCATCTCCACCATTCCTTTGTTCTCCCTTGTCATTGGTCTAAATCCCATTCTATCAAATTCATATTCATCCATTAATATCTTATCTTCCTCATCTATTCTATATATCTTCTAATCCAATCCATTCTTCTTTCATTCTATATATTTTCTAATCTAATCCATTCCTCTCCCATTCTATCTTCTAATCTAATCCATTCCTCTTAAATTCTATCTATCTTCTAATCCAATCCATTCCTCTTCCATTCTATCTATTTTCTAATCCAATCCATTCCTCTCCCATTCTATCTTCTAATCTAATCCATTCCTCTCCCATTCTATTTATCTTATATTCCAATTCATTTATCTTCTTCCAATTCAATTCTATCCCATTCATTCCTCTTCTAATCTAATCCATTCCTCTTCCATTCTATCCATCTTCTAATTCAATCCATTCCTCTTCCATTCTATCTATTTTCTAATCCAATCCATTCCTCTCTAGTTCTATCTTCTAATCTAATCCATTCTATTTATCTTATATTCCAATTCATTTATCCTCTTCCAATTCAATTCTATACCATTCATTCCTCTTCTAATCTAATACCTCCCTCTTCTATCTAATTCCTCTTATCTTCCAATCTCATTCCATCTAATTCCTCTTCTTATAAAATCTCATTCCCACACGACTGAGCTTACCATATCAATACTGAGCTTTATTCTAGACACAGTGACCGCAAACTTTTCCAACAAACCAGCAGATAGATTGACTTTCCAAGTGCCATTATATTCACAAGCAATTGCCAATGAATTCATATTTCAATCAATCAATCTTTTGCCCATTAGGATGCATCCTTCCGGTGTCGGCTTTTCTATCAATTCTCACATCAAATCTATTCATGGAAAGAAATTTTGGACTAAATGACCACTTGGTTAGGATGACTTTTTGTTGGTTTTATCTTTTGTTTCAATGTGTCCTTGTGACAACCTCGATCTTTCATTTCTTGGTTTGTTATGCTGAGTACCTATTGGAATACGTGTCATTTGTGGTATGATCTACTTGTCATAGATTGTTAGTGCATTTATGTTTGATTTTAGTTATGACTATGTATGCCTCACTGGGGGAAGGATTCATGCATCCCAAATCCCTAAAATTCTCTGGATGTATTGTGTCTCCTCATGAGAAACATTTCATAGGTCTCATCATACCTGATATCTTGCATTCTTGTTCCTCGCAACCTATTTGTCTGAGAGTCTAGTCCATGCAAAGGAACCATATCACTTGTGTTTTCTAGCACATGGTTCATAACTCCTTTTGCAAAATCAAACTAGGATGTGCTCTCCAACATTAACACGTTATAAACCCCACTGTCATCATGTAGTTAGGATTGCATTTTAGCTAGGTCATATTGCACTTTGCATTTTTCTCTTGGAAAGGTTTCTGTTTATTCCCCCATCCTGATTGGGGCATCATGTCCCTAATCTATCCTAGGTCTACTCCCCCCCTCCCCAAGTACGTGTCTCGCGACACCACCTAATTTCCCCCTTTTCTCTCTTCTTCCTCTCTTCTACCTTTTTTCAAGAAAATTCCACAAAATTTATTTTTTCTATTCTTTTCTCAAGGGGGCATCATCTCATCTCTCATTATAATTGATTTTCTCTCTAGGGCATCTTATTTTCTTTTCTTTGATGTGACGCCACTTTCGACACCGCATCAAAGAGGGGAAAAATGTAGACATCCACAATCATCCTTATATTAATTTAATTAATATTCCTATAACATTATACTTAATTTTAATTAATTATATTTGTTATGTTATTCTATCTATTTAATTTATTTATTTAATTAAATATGATTCACTTTCATAACATTTAAATATTATTCCCCCTTTTAATGTATTAAATCTTATTTATATACATTTCCCTCATTTATTCCTTTTAAATAAATTTATAATTTATTTATTCCTCCACATGACTTAATTCTACTAAACCACAATTAATCTAAATCGAATTTAGATTAAACTAATTTGAACCTAGATCCTACCCTACCTCACATCACTCTCACCAAATAGACCTACTTACTAATTAACTAAGTTTAATTAGACTAATTTCTTTATTCCTACACATATTAGTCCTAATTATTTGCTCACATGTGTGTGAGCAAATTTCTAAAATATTGACTTTTCCAAATAATATTAATTTGGTGCCAACAAGGTTTCTTACAACCTTGATGACACTTTATTACACTTTGTAAAAGTATTTTATTGGAAAAAAACTCTTTCACCTCTTACAAGATCCTTCACATGTGTACTTTAAGTACACCTTGACCCATCACATCAAAATTTTCTCACACATGTGTGAGAAAACTTGGCCTATTGCATGGCTTATGTTTCCCTCATGTGGCACCTATGTGGATGCCACATGAGATCCACCTCATCCAAGCCCTCTCTCTCCTCCAAAAAATCTATAAATAGAGGTCATTGTCAAGAGCAAATCATCTCTCATTTATGCATTGTTATCATGCTAGTTTAGTGTTTGAATAGCATAGCTTATTTTTATGTTCATTCTTTTAGTTCATTTAGAAATCACATCTTAGGTTTAATCATGGAATGAATCTAGTTTATTTGAATATTTCATACCATCTTAGCTTAGTGATTGAATCTATCATTCTAGTCTAGCTTTTCATTTTTCATTATCCACTTTTGGTGAAGGCTTGAGACAAGTTCCTCATACTTGTTCTTGAGCTCTTCATTTAGTTGCATTTAGTTTCATTTGGTCTCAATCAATCATCTAGTGGGATTTAAATATTGTGTTGGGAGAGCACACCCACAATTCTCTAAGAGCAAATCAACAAGGCCTTGGGTGCCCTTGTTCAGCTCATCGGAGGTTGTGATAGAATCACTTGTTGTTTTTGAAGTATTCTTCTTAGACATGTTTAGTGTAGTTAAATGATTTATATCTCTAATGTTTGCATGTCTAAGTGTGCTCCCAATAGGTAGAATTTTAGCACATACACTATCTTCCTCTTGATCATCATCTGTAGAATCCTTCGTAAGCACATCTTCATCTTCGTCTCCATATTCATCTTTTTCTTCATCTCCAGCCTCCCCTTCCTCATCATCTTCCTCTTTTTCTTCCTTTGTATCAACCTCCATTTCTTCATCATCTTCTTCCTTATCTGAAGAAATAGGGCTTCCCAAGCCATCTAGATTTTCATCATACTTGTAGTTGTACACCCAAGATAAGCTTTCATCTAAATTGTCCCCATAAAGAAAATTTAGACCGTCCTCAATGTTGAGGAATTTGGAGACAAATTGTATGCATCTCTTCATCATACACAAGCATAGCTGATGGTCCTCCCATTCCCAGCCCCAGAGGATGAAAAGGCATCTGTGTGGACTGACATAGATATTTCTTCTTGGGCCAACCTCAAAACTAGGAAAATGTTGTCCCATAGTCATTACCATAGCCAGGTCCCAGGGAAGTGGATTTGTAAGGTTGGAATCAATATTGATTATAGCATTGTGAAGGCCCACTATGTAATTTCTTGAGAACAGACGGTCACATAGCTCTTTTTCCAATGTTTTGGAAGCACCTACGACAAAAATTCTTGCCAAGAAGCCGCACAAATTTCTGAAAGTACCCTAAATATGTGTTTGGTGCTAAGAAAATTGTAGCCAAGAACTTTATGCACCGCATAGATAACATGGTGATGTTGGTAAATGCAGACTTCCATGATTTGGTTGGAAGTGATGGGGGTATCAAAAGAAATTTGCTCAATATCAAAGCTAAGCTTCATAGGGGTGTCCATCTTTCTATCTCTGAAGGATGCAGTGCTTTGTTCTGAAGAGAAAATCATCAATTATGAACTCCAATCATAGACAAAGTAATAAACATGCCAACTTGCTACAAACATGGCCACTTGAAGTTTAATCGTCACTACTTTGAAATATCATGTAGCATACCTTTATCACCTTATATCATGTCTCGATACAATCCTAAAGAATATGTGTTTCCAACTTTAAGATGGATTAACATTCACCACCTAAGAGAACTTTAGTCGATCCAATAAAGGAGATGTCAGTTATATATAAAATGGAAAAAAAAAGAGCTTATTGAGTGCAAGAGCCTGAGGATGAGTTCTTCCTGACTGATGTGATGTGGAGTTAATGAAAGTTGTCCATCCCATGCAAAATGAATCTGAAGAGATAAATATAAATATTGTACATCCATCAAAGAAAATTGTTCTAGATTTATTAATTATAGTTGGCTATGTCAGGTACCATCACCTCATCCCTGATGAACCAATTTAGCCAAGGATGCAATCAACATTTATGGCGACAAGACTTGGAGTGACCAAAATTATTTCTTTCAAATTTGACTACCTGGTGACCGTTGCTTAGTAATAATAGTTGCCGATCTTATTTGACCACTGTACTTATAATGTTCTCCCATTGCTTCTTTGTTGGCCAATTCATCATCCATATGATTTCCTTCCCTGTAGATGTGGTTAACCGTAGTGGATTCAAAAAAAAATTATAAATTTACAATGACCTTCAGTGTCGCTTGAAGTTTCCAATTTAGAGATGATCTAGATCTTACTGCATTGATTGTGACCAAGGATTCCCCTTCTATTTCCAATTTTTTTAAGCCTAGTTTGAATGCCAGAGACAGTCCAAACATGAGAGCTTTAAATTCCACCATATTACTTGTGCCAATTTCAAGTGGTCTTTCCAATTTAGCAATCAGGGAACTGTCACTAGAATGAATAATGCAGCCCACCCCTGAGGGGCCTGGGTTACCTTTTGAAGCTCCATCAAAGTTCAATTTACACCAACCTAGGGGAGGAGGCCTCCAAATACAATTGGATCTGAGATTGGCATTGGATTTAACACCTATTCCAATTGTTATAGGAGTCTTCAGCCCAAACCATTTTTTAATCATATGATCATCTCAGCTGGTATAATACTTGTGTTGTGCACTTTGTAATTGGATTCGGGCATTCATAACTTCCACTATAGAGGCTTCTATTTTATTCAAAATTGAAGATTTATCCAAAGATATGTCTTGAAAAATTCTTCTATTTCTTTCTTTCTTTAATTCCCATATTAGAATGGAGGGTGTGATGATCCATAGATTACTGCATAGGTTGTCCTTGAAAAGTTGAGGCCAAGAGGTGAAAAGTGAAAGGATGTCATTCGGGAGAGCTAAGGACCGACCTAATTTGGCACTTAGCCACTGCTAGCACTCAGATGCAAAGGGACAAGTTAGCAATAGGTGATTCGTGTCTTCTTCATTGTTGTAACAAAGAGCACATCTGGAAGGTCCATAATATCCCATTTTCTTGAACCAATTACCAGTTAAAATTCTACCTTGAATTGCTTCCCAAGAGAATATTCCTTCTTTGGGGAGACAAACTTTATTCTAGCAAATCTGATTAGAGAATTGAGGTCGATGCTGAGATGAGGAACTTGAGAGAATTCTATAACCCTCTTTCACCTTATATTCCCCTATTTTGGAACCATTCCAAATGAATTCATCTTGTCCCTCTTTAATCAAAAAATATCGATCATCAAGTAGCTTTTTTAGATGCTGCAATTCTAATGGATCTAAATTGAGTTGATCAAATTACCTCCATTGCCAAGAGCCATTTATCAAATTCTAGGAGCCAGGAGAGATGTATTCCTTAGACAATGATTCCCACTTATCAGTGCATATTTTGCTAATATTATTTTGGACAAGCATTAGATTGATGTTGGGGAAACCACCCCAAGAATCATCCCAAAATCTGGCTCTAGAGCCATCTTTAATGTTCCAAGATATATTGTCTTCAATGATGCCCCTTGATTTGGAAATGAAGTTCCAAATTCTAGACCCTCTAGGTAGGTCTAAGATCCTAATCACCTTTGCATCCTCTAAGTTATGAAAATATTTACCTCTAAAGATTATTACCCATTTAAGATTCTTCTCCTTCATAATTTTCCAATATAGTTTTCCTTCGAGAACCTGATTCTTCCATTGCTGATTTTTTATATCAATGCCTCCTACCTCTATTGGTTTGCAAATCTTATCCCAAGAAATAAGAGAGAATTTCCTTTTGGTATCAGTTCCTTGCAAAAAAAAAATCTGAGTTTTTTAACTATATCCATGTAGCACCCCGGGGGGAGAGGGAGGCAAGACATGAGATATATGGGAATTGCTGCCAATGTTGCTTTGATCAACACAATCCTTCCTACCCATGAGATCCATTTTGATTTTCAAGAATCCATTTTTTTCCATTCTTCCTCCAATTGGTTTCCAAGCAGATTCAGTCCTTAGAGATTTGTCAATTGGGATGCCAAGATACAGACATGGGAACAAGCCTATCTTATATTTCATAACCTTCTCTATATTCTGCTGGGTTTTCTTCCTGGTGTTGAGGAAAAAAATTGTTGAGTTCTCTTTATTGGTAATTTGGCCAAAAGCTAAAGCATAGGAATCCAAATTTATTTTAATGAAAGAGGCTCCCCTGATGTTTCCATTGCCAAAAAGGAGTATGTCATCTGCAAATTGTTGATGATGACAACCTTCACCAACGAAGTGATTTCCACTCCCTAAATTAATCCTTGGTCTTGGAGGCTGATGAATCTTCGTCCCAAAGCTTCTGCCATGATAATAAAAAGAAAATGAGAAAGGGGATCACCTTTCCTAATGCCATTAGATCCTTCGAAGAAGCCATAGGGAGAGCCATTTACCAGGATTGAGAATTTTGGAGTTGAAATGAAATAGTAGATAAGATTTATGCAAACTTTAGAAAACTCAAATTTCTCCATACATTTAGCTAAGAATCTCCAATCTACCTTATCATAGGCCTTCTTAATATCTAATTTTATTATCATACTCAGTTTCTTGTTGTGTTGAACTGAATGAATGGCTTCCTGGGCAATAATGATTCCATCTAGAATTGACCTCCCTAGAACAAAGCCAGTTTGTTCCTCTCCAATAATCTTGCTCAAAACCAATTTTAATCTATTGGCTAAGGCTTTAGAGAATATTTTTTAAATAGTATTACATAAATCTATTGGTATATATTCATCCATGTAGGTAGTATTTTCCTTCTTGGGAATAAGAGCAATAAAAGTGTTGTTTAATTCAGTTAAGAATCTACTTGAGGAGCGGCCTACATCCAATGTAGTTATGAGTTCCTTTCCCAATATTAGCCAGTAGTGCAAAAAAAAAATGAGGAAATCCACCTAGAACGGGAGATTTATCTGGAGCCATGTGTGAGAGAGTTTCCATAATTTCCTTCTCTGTGAATTTGGCAAGAAGCAAAGAGTTGTCTATATCAGAAATGAGCTTGGGAATATCCCTTAGCAGGTCTTGCTGAGAAAAGAAGTCAGAGAACCCTAAATGATTTAGTATTTTTTTATAAAATATGAAAATTTCCTTTTGAATCTCTTGTTGATCCTGAATGAGAGTGCCATTCTCCTTGGTTATTTGATGAATCATGTTAACATTTTGTCTATATTTGGTGTTGTTATGGAAGAATTAACCTGCTCTCCCTGGATTTTTGTTTCCAAGAAATTTCTTCCTTTGCTAGGATTTCTTTCCATTCCCTTAGAAGCTCTTTTTCTATATCATATCTTTCCTTATCCATCGCAAATAGCATGATGTTTTCATTCAGATCCTTAAGCTTATGCTCCACATCTACTTTTGAGTCAAAGATATTATTAAAATGTGTTTTGTTCCAAATGAGCAAGTTTTGTTTGATGTATTTAAGTTTTGATACAAAGTAGAATAATTTAGATCCTTTTTTCTTACATTCTACCCACCAATCATTTACTAAATTTGGGAAATTGCCATCTTTAAGCCACATATTTTCAAATTTGAATGGACAATGATGAGGTTTATTTTCCCCAATAATTTCCAATTGGATAAGAAAATGATCAGAACCTGAGGTTGGGGAGATGGAAGCTTTGAGATCAAAGGGAAAAAGAGAGAGATACCCTTTGAAAAAGAATCTATCTAATTTCAGTACTATGTTGCTAGGACCCAGTCTTTTATTAGTCCAGGTAAACTTTCCATTATCCAATTCTATTTCCAGTAGAGATTCCGATTGGAGCCAGTCTTTGAAATTGGATTGTGATTGTGATTTCTTTTCTGAGCCTCCCAATTTTTCTGAATGAGAAATGGCATTAAAATCTCCCCCTATAATAATGTTTTCATTTTCATGAGCATGAAAATGATCACTCAATTCTGTCCAGACTTCTAGTTTCCTCCTTCTAAGATTTGGGACATACACATTTATAATGTAGAATTTAAGTTGGAGGCCAAACTCCTAACTTCACCTCCTATCCAATTTGAGTTATTTTCCCAAATTGTAAAATTAATATACCTGGGGTTCCATAAAATGAAAATACCTCTAGAAGAACCTAGTGCATTGAACCACTCAACAGACCAATCTCCAAGGTTTTTGGAGAGGTGGAGATTTGATCTATGCCCATTTTTGTTTCTTGTAAAAGCACTAAATCTAGTTTGGCCATCAGTATGCAGTGTTTTACTATTCTCTTCTTTTTAGGAGCATTGAGGCCCCTAACATTCTATGATAGGACCTTCATTATGACTTGGGAAGGATCTTCCCCTTCCCTACATTTAAGTAAGCTATGATTTTAGATTGATCATGATCCTCACCATACTCTGATCTTAGTGTGGCCATAGATTTCCTTCCTTTTCTTTTCTTTTTAACCATACCATAGTCAGGAAGAGGTCTATTAGTAAGTGACTTTTGAAAGCCTAAACTGGGAGGAGGAGAAGGGATGTGATCTGTAGCAAGGTCTTCCTATAATTCCTTTACCATTGGGAAGACAACATGTGTAATATCAAGAGCATCATGTTTATAGTAAACTAGACCTTCTATATTGCTCCATCTTTCTTCATCCTCAACGTAATCTTCTTCTAGAAGCCTTTATACAAATGAAGTTGAATTATTCTCAATTCCCATGAAACTTTGTTCTGATCTGCCAAAGAGTTCATAAACCACCTGGATTCTTGGAGAAATGGGAGATTGAGTATATTGAGCTTCTGTTGGATTCTCCCTCACCCAATCTGCAATGGATCTCCGGTTGTGGTGGCTTTTGCCAATTAGTTTTAAAGGAATGATCCCCCCTCTAATTTTGCTCCTAATTATGGGATTTTTAAGAGAATCTTCCAGTTCAGTCCTGACCTGTTTTAACTCTTTGGCCCTAAGTCTTGAGGATTTCCTGGTGCCTGAGCTATTATTGGAAGATTCAAAATCACATTTGTCAGTCTTCAATGTGGATGGAGATACCTGAGTTCTCACATGTTGAGTCATTTGAATTTTTTCCATGTTGCAGCCAGATGTTGCCTCTGACTTTGCAATATTCCATAAGTCTTTGATTTTGGTTTGAAAAATATCATCTTCTTGGGTAGCATCCAAATCCCGGGTTGGTTTTCTTTTAGGAGATATATTTTTGAGAGAAATGATGTGCTCCCCTGTTACACTTCCCTCTTGGGTTCTTGCATTCCCATCCAAAATAATCTTGTCTGCCATGACCTGATCTGCCAACTAAGACATCATCTATGCTTGTACTTCTTTGAACCATTGAGTCAATAATTATTCTACAAGCTTCGGATTAAATCTAGATATTTGAGTGTGAAGATCACCTTTTGCCTGTGGAAAGGAAGTGGGAGTCTCTAGAACTTTCTGACATGAAGATAATGAGGTTAGTTGAAATGTAAATACCACCCAATTCTTCTTGAATGGAATTCTTAAGTTCCTATTCCTGCCTAAGTTTCCAAGGTTTAGCGATCTTGTCCTGTTTTGGATTTCCTGATTGTTGTGACACAAGGTTACGGGAGGAATCCATAAAAGAGATTTTGGTTTGATTCCTTGATAAGTTGAGCCCATATTTTTCTAGTGAAAAAACCAAAGGAATATTTTCATGATTTCTATATGGTTATCATCATTTACAGCAATCATTAAAGTAACCAGGTTATCCAAAGATCCTACCTTAGGGAAAAGGACTGAAGCCACCTTCTACTATGTGAGAATATCTCTGTTGTACTCCTCCATACTGCCTTGAGAAGTGTTTACATAAGGTTCTCTATCTAGCAATGCAACTTCCATTCTTGAGGATATACCTTATGATCCTTCTGAAAGGCTCTGTTGATGGTCATACCTAATGGTTTGTGTCCAATTACCAAATTTTGAGATGATCTTCAGTGATCTTGGGAGTTCTTTGGAGAGATTCATGAGTAGACATAGAATAGTTGAAGCTGATTCCAGCCTTTGCTGATGCTTCAAGAAGATGCCCAACTTTTTAGCAATGATTTGCAGAGTCTTTGTGTCTATGTCCTCCACCGAAAGGTTGTCTAAAGAGATCCACACTGGGATAAACTTTACGACATTTTTTGAGATGTCAAAGTTGGGAGACCATCGTTGCATGTGTAGCCCCGAGTTGTTATAGAACCATGCCTTAATTTTAAAGGTGTCATCTAGGGTATTTTTTATTGGCTAATATTCGCCAATTGGCTAATTTTCAAAATTTGAGAATCCAAATTTGGCTAATAATTCCAGATTTATGGTAACCTAAATAGCCACATTTTTACAAAATTTTATTTTATAAATATTTAAATTGCCAAATAATTTATTTTATTAAAAAGTTGAACTTAAAGATTTGCCACAATATTTTATACATGATTAGATTTGCTTCGCCTCAATTTTATAAGTTATTGTAGAAATCTAAATTAATTCACCAATATTATGTCATAATTAGTAGTTATTGTAGGATTGTATAACTAATCTTTAGTATTTTTTATTAATTTAAAATATAAGTTATGATCCTCATTATATTTTGTGAGGTAAAAATATTCCTATTTGATTTATAATTCTTTTGGGGTTTCAAATTTCATTTGGATTGTTGATCTCAATAGAAATCAGTATTCTTGAAGAAAATTGAGGTCCCATTAGTACGTTTATCTGACACAATACAACTACAGTTATTACATTATATTTTAAATAAATAATAACAACTAAATATTATATAGTTTAGCCCTTCAACCCATCAAAGATTTCCACATTTAGCCCAATAATTTTCTATAAGAATTATTTTTTTAATTGAATTATTTGTCATGGTGAATAATGATTATTTTTTATTTTTTGATATTCGCCAATATCTTCTACAAAAATATTGTGATTAAAAAATAATTGCCAGTAGGAATAATTTTTATTTTTGAAAAAATGAGAGATTCGCCAAAAGAAATTAATATTTTTCTTCAAGAAAATGAAAGATTCGCCAATATTTTATATCTTTTTTGGGAGGGGGGTTTCTTAAATTTTTCCTTGGTGTCATCTTTGCACTTCTTATCTTTGAATATCACTAGAAAATATCCCTGATCGTCATCTAAGGATTCAATTTGGGTAACGTTAGGCCAGTTAGCATGGACCCGTGAAGAGAGCTAAATACTTGATAACTTTGTATTCCAGAATCTACGTATCAGGGCCTGATGAGCTAAGAAATGTCTCCTCTGGGCTACAGAGTCCTCAGAGAAGGTGATGGAAATCCCCTTTGAACTAAGACATGGGTGAACATCCTCAGTATTCCTGGTTGATTTATCCCCTAGAGTGACTATCTCTCCTTTTTTTCAAAATAGGATCTAGGTTTTCCAATGAAGGTTGACGTTGCTGAGTTGAATCTAGCTTTTAAGATGATTTCTTGATGTGTCTCCATCCTCTAAAAAACCTTAGAGATCTATGTCATCCATTTTTGGGTCCTCTGTCCACCAAACTCTAGTTCTGATTAAGTAAAAACAAGTTTTACAAGGACCCGAAACCTTTACCAAAAACCAAATAGTTCAGCAGGTTTTACAAGGACCTGCAACCTAGAATTTAAAGATAAACAGAGTAAAGCAGAAACAGCTATGCCTAAGCGCCATAAAAGGAAGGAACAGAAAAACAACAAGCTCTAGTTGTTTCTAAGTAGGTCCATTCTTTTCATATGAATATCCCAATGTAGGTTGGTCCAGGCCTTCTTTGGCAACGGAGGTCTGATGGGTATCCCCGCTTTGGTGGTTGGGCATAATGGGATAAGGTTTGGATTAAGTGGTGGGGAATTCTAAACTTTCCTGTGCATTTTAATAGGCCCCCGAGGCCCTAGATATAGTCCCCGCATAGGCTCTTGGCTTACTCTAATTTTGGCCTTCCTCCCCTTTTGTGTTTCCAGATGTGACCATTGTGACCGTTTAAAGGCTTGCTAGTGTTTGTTGTGACCATTGTTCCATCCTTTCCTCCCAATGTTGTTTTTCCATTTCTCTTCATTGTATATGTTCCAGAGAAATGGATGCGTTCATGATCATCCATCCCAATGGGAGATGCGAAGGACTTCGGCTTTGTGATTCCCTCTGGTTGAATTTTCCATCCTCTACTTGGTAGAGGTCTCTATTACACATTTGATAATGTCAACTTATTTAAATATGGTGAAAGTATATTTTAATATTATAAAGTTTTCATAAATTTTGGATAGTGCATCCTTAAAATCCATGCAATAAGACCCCAAACCAAGTTTGAAGAAAAATAATTTTCATGATTTTTTTACTTAAAAATTTATCATGTATACTTTAGAAAAATCTAAAAAGAAATTGAAAAATAAAAATAGTTAATTACAATTGGTTGAAATAAGTTCTTTTAAACGGAAAATACTAATAATATTAGAAATATATAACTCTACTCAGCACAAATTAATCTCTAAATTGTGTTGTAATGTCCCCTTGAGAGAGATTCTCTAGTGTTTTTCAATTTATCGAGATAATTATACTAATAGTTATTATGTTGATACTACTATATGAAACTTATATAAGGATTGCTTTAGATTATGTAAGAGAAATGGAAATGAAATGTTCTAATAAAGAGTGAATTCTGATGTAAATAAGTATTGCTATAGGTGGATTATGGAATTCCAAATAAGATTGATCTACAATATTGTCTTTCAGATGTACAATGTATTTGATGAGAATATCCATGCAAGAGACATGGACTAGATTCTAATTTCACTAAGTGCAATATAATTCAAATTATTTATAGTTTAAGAAGAAAAAGTAAAGTGTAATGGTGGACCTTGGAAAAAATCCAAAATGAGACATGACTCATTATCATATTTTTGGAATTTTATTTTGTGTTTCCTGAATCTAAGAATTTGTAAATCTAATATCCATTCAATTAATATTAAGAGATGTTTTGGTAACTCCCAAACAACTTGCTCAAATAGAGAAAGTATGACTGGAATAATAGACAAATTATCAGCCTTCCAGAATGTATGGAAAATATAAATAGAACTTTATAGGTTTTCTATAATAATGTAGTTCCTAATACTAGTAAAATAAGTTCAAATTTCCATGTCGGAGCATGGGAATAAGAAGATTGGCGTAAGATTAAATTACATATAGATCTTCAATTTTTTTTTATGAATAGAGACCTTTACTATTAATAATTAACAAAGTACAATATTCACAAAAAATCTCAGGGGATAAAGAATCACCCCACGAAGAGTCACTCGGCATCAAGCTGGAATAGAACATCTATTCATAAAAAAAACATAAAGCAGAGCCCTCAAGCTGTGAGAGCAGTAGCAGAAGAGGGTGGAGTATCTTTATCTGGCAGATTTCCCCACACATTGGGCCCAGGGGTCTAGTTGGGAGGTGACCACCCATCTTTAGTTTCTTTATCCTTCTCCATTTCTCCTTCTTCCCGCCTGGGAGAAATTGCAAGTGTGAGGCAAGGAATTTTATCAAAAGGGGCTGGAGGCCACAAAGGAATAGTGGCCGAAGGCTAAGAAGAAGTAGAGGTAAGCATAGGAGGCCATCCATAATTTGAGGCCCTCCTATCAGGAGGAGAGGCAGAGTGGTGACGCCAAGAGCATGGTGCTCTAGAATGCCTCACAGAGGCACTCCTTCTTTGATGTCGGTCCCAGGGTGGCATGCGGTCAACAGAGAGAGAATCTAGTGGCACCCTGGCAATAGTACATGGGGCATTACCCCAATGTTACAGTAACTCCTGCAAGTGGGAAACCTCAAGGGCCACCTTGTCAACTTGTACTTGAATCTGCATCATGACATTATTACATAAACATTCCTTAGCATAGAGAGAAACATTGATATCCAAAAAATTGTGAGTAAAAATAAGAGCATTGCGGTCTTTCCATAGGGAAAATAGAATCTCCATCCTGAAAGCATGCCAAACCTAGGTAAACTAGGAAGGCATTTTGAGAGAGTCACCACGCAACGCCATGTGCCAAGAGAAAGGCTCTGGCCAAAATGGCATAAAAAAACTATGAATCCAACTCCAGTAATTCTGGGCCCAACCACAGAACTAGAAAATATGCATAATGGTTTTAGAGTGCCCACAAAATGGGTATTTAGGATCAGGCACTCCTAAGTGTTGAATCTGAGCTCCTAAGGGTAAGCCTTGGTTGAGAAAACACCAAGCAAAATGAGCAATTTTGGGTTCAGTGATAGCATCCCAAATAGTGCAAAAATGTCAGCTCCAAGTGCAATGGGATGAAGAAAGATGCCAATGGTGATTGAGAGACTCAATCATCGGTAAATGAGGCACCATCCAAGAGTATCCAAGTTTGGTCTTATAGTTGGTAAATGGTGTATCTAGGTACCACTTCCAATCTTTCCACCAAGGTTTAACTGACTGGATTCCAAGCTTGTGCAAGAGGTGTGACAGAATAGCAGAGACAAGCAAGTCAAAAGTCTGACGATCTGGGTGTGTGAGCTGGAACTGAACCTAGAAATTTCCCCAAGAGAGGAGACTCATGGTGGCTCTGGAGAACAAATCCTTGGGCATTTGAATGCCTCATTTGTGAAAATGAAGAGCACTAATCTACAAAATTTTGGCTAGAGGAAACCCTTGCTATGAAAAAAGCAGGGACCACCAAATATTTTGTTGATTGAATGAAATCCCATCACGGAATCCATTACCGACCCAGTGAAGCCAAGGTTTGACAGCTTCCTAGGCACACCAAATACTCTTGGAAACAAAGGTACCTTGGATTTAAATAGGATTTTTCATAACCAGGAGGCTTTGAAAGCCAATCCCTTTCCAAGCCGGTTTGTATAACGGATACCCAGAAGAAATACAGTGGTGAAGTAAAATTTTCCAGGCCTCATTTCTTGTGAGGCAATGCACAATCCATTTCACATAGAGAGCTAAGCCCTGCTTCTAGGTATCAAGTAAGCCCAGCCCACTAGAGGCCCTAGGAAGACAGCAAAATTCCTAGGCAACTTTGTGAAAGCCATGGTGATCTACACCAGAGGACCAGAGAAAATCCCTCATTAATTTCTTGAGCTTTTTGTATGAAGCCTTGGAAGGAGCCCAACAGGAGGAATAATAAACATGAGTAGCAACCAAAACCTTGGAGAAAATCTAAAATTTACCAGCGAGAAAGAGCAACTTAGTAATCCAATAGGTGAGCTTCTTTTCAATTTAGAAGTAGATTGAAAAGAAAAAGGTATGCCAAGAAACTAAAATACCAACCAAACTGGGAAAACCAGGGTGGGTCGAGAAGGGAAGACTGTCTATAGCACAAGGTTTAATGTCACTGAATGGTAGAGCTTGAAGTCAAACAGAAAGTGTCTAAACACTGCAAGGTTGCCTAGATACTTTCCTCATCCTCTATAAGAGTGAGAAAGGAATCATCAGCAAAATGGCCATTGACCAACTGTTGAGTGGAGTTGGGTAAAGCAATCCCATGAACATGGCCTAGAGAGATAGAATGAGCTAACAAATAGCCAAAGCCTTTGGCTGCAAGAACATATAAGGCAAGAGCAAGAGTAAATCCTTGCCGAATGGATCTGAAGAGCCCAAAGGTGGAAGACTGGTGGCCATTAATGGTGATGCAAGTAGAGGCATCCTGAAAAAGCATCTGCATAGATTGAAAAAATCTAGGCCCAAAACCCAAAGCATGAATCATAGCAAGAATAAAAGGCCATTCAATATGATCATAAGCTTTAGCAAAATCAATTTTGAGAAAAAAGGGATTTTTGTTGACTCTTACGAGCCCATTCCATACCTTCCCAAATGGCTATAATATTATCAAGAATATATCTTGATTTAATAAAGCCAGTTTTCTCTGGTCAAACAATTTGAGGAAGAATGTGGTGAATATTGAGAGCCAAAGCCTTAGCAATGATCTTGTAAGAGATATTAAGCAGGGTAATAGGCCGCCAATTGAAAATATCCTTAGGATCCCCAACTTTGGGGATAAATTTGATGTTTCCTTTATTGATAAGATCACTCAGATACTGGGAGTGGTATGCTTCAAGGTAAACCTAATGGAGATCAGGACCAATGGTATCCCAGAGAGTTTTATAAAACTCATAGGGAAACCCATCACAACCTGGTGCTTTATTGTCATCCATGGCAAAGATAGCTTCCTTGAGATCTTGAAGGGTAAGAAGCTTATCACAAAAAGCATGCTAGGAAGGTAAAACACATTGGGGCACAACAGCTATGCAATCTATAAGAGCTTGGTTTTTGGTAGGAGAAGATCCCTGAGTGGCAACAAATTGTTCGTAATAACGAACAAAGGCTTGCAAGATATCAGGAAGCTCTGTGAGGAGAGATTGACCCTCTTGGATCCTAGTTATACCCACATTGGTTTGATGTGTACAGAGAGTTGCAAAGAATTCTTTAGAGGCTAGATCTCCAACTTTTAACCAGTGCAGTCAAGCTTTGATCTGAGCACCTCTAGCAGCATAGTTGTCTACAACTTGTTTCTACTGATGCAACTAGGCAAGCTGAAGTTGCAAATTCTAATTGAATGGATCAAGGGCTAAGGCCTTCATGGAAACACAGAGAGATTTGGTGTTGGCATCATAGGATTGATGGTGGTAGATGGAAAGCTATCGACCATAAATTCACAAAAACCCTACCGTACGATGGATGACATCATTCCACCATTGAATCTAGCCAGACAAATGTGAAGGTCTAGGCTAAAGGTGTTAGGGATTTTTCTTGCAATGAACCATACTGCTTGATATGCTTATTTGAATCCTGTTACCTCTTAATTCTGACTCAGAGTTCAGAGGCAAGAAAAAGCCTAATTGCTAAGGATTAAAACAATATC
>MU225084.1:1122570-1134925 GCA_018584345.1 Thuja plicata | reverse complement strand
CTCTTAACCGCTTTCTTATCACCAGACCACGCGACTGAAGTGAAACCTTAACTGTTTGACCAGGCAAATCCAGCGATCACGCGACATGAAGAAAGGCGCAAAGTCGGAAGACATTTTGTTGACTTGCTTTAACATCATGCGATCACCCGACTGAGGGTGGGTCCCTTTTGTTTTGAAAGCTTATAACACAGAATCAAGCGACAACCCGACTGAAGAGAAATCGCCAAGTCTCATGAGATAAATGGAATATTCGGTTTTGTCACGAGACTAAGCGACAAAAGGCAAAAGCGAAGTCGGGAGATCATTTGGCATATTCCATTTGATTCACGCGATCACCCGACTGACTTAATCTTTTAAATAGCACATGCCTTAAGTGAATAAAAAGGTAATGAAGGAATAGAAGACATGGCTAAGGGTTTTTAAGATATATCTTTTTACACTAGGTCTTAGGGTTTTAGCAGGGTTTTTTAAGGATTTTGTCAAGAAATTAGCACGAAACCCTGCAAACTCAGAGAACAAGGCAAGGAGCTGGACAAAACAGCAAAAACTCGAAATACTACCAACAAAAGGTTCCAAACCTAATGGATGTCGGCCACTGTGGAAGCATGATTGAGAATGGAAGTATTAAAGAAGAACTCATTGGTGGGAGGATGTGCCTTAGCTATCTTCCATTCAATGATGAATTGAATGGGGAAGTGATCTAACAAAGTCAAATCAACAAGAGGATTAACTAGCAAGGCTTTTGTTTTGGAAAAAGAGAAAATAGACTATACCATGATCATAGCACGATCAAGTTGTTTATGAATTTTGTTAGAGGAGGCTCTAAAATTAGACCACATGTGCCAAACACCATCAGTTTGGCTGCATCCAAGATTGGGATCAAAAAGGCCCAATTTATTATGCATGTAATACCAGGCTTCCCATTCACCAGTTGTCCATCGAAAGGGAAGAATGTCATCCTTGTCAAAATCCACTTCAACCATATTAAATTTGCCATTAAAGAGCCAAGTTGTAGGTGGCAGAGAATCAACAAGCCAGTGCCACAGGTGAGATCTCTCAACAGCATCATTGGGAGCATAAACATTAACTATTCCAAAAGAATGATTCTCAAAAATGAAAGTGGCCCAAAATGATCATTGCATGGGATCTAAACTGTGACTAACTAAAAAAGAATGCCAAAAAGGAGAAAGGAGAGTTACAACTCCACCTCGACCAGCCTCATGTTGAGAACACAGAGTAAGGCGCTTAGGCCAAATAACTTTGCAGGCTGGATCAAGCATAAGACCAGAAATTTTAACTTCCTGGAGGCATAAAACATCCACATTACTAAAATGATGACAAACATCCTAACAAAGTACTTTCTGGGCATGTTTGTCAAACCCCTAACATTCTAGGAGATGTACTTCATGGGAAAATAGTGTCGGCCATACCATCATCGTCCCCAAGGGATGCAAAACTATTAGACAAATAAGAAAAATTGTTCCTAGGAAGTTCCATGGAGACATTTTGATTCTTTTCTCCCATACCCTCATGTGTGGCCTCAACATGTCTGTCAGGGCTGTGAGAGTGACGAAATTTGGAAGGAGTGGAAATCATAGAGGCTACATGAGGTGTGTGAACCCAATTAGGGTTAGAACCTAAATCCATAATCTCTTTCCCCTCCTGGATAGGGTTTGAAATGGGAGCATTCTCAGCATGAGAAGCAACCTAAGCCTCCATAGCAGGAGGTGGTGGTTGCAAAGTAGAAGCGGAAGCCAAAGTGACAGGTTTAACCTATTTGTTCTTGCAGCCAACCATTACCCAATCATCTTTTTTGTTATCTTCTTTTTTACCTGTTACCCAAATTTTTCACATGCGGGATATCAGAAAATAGTAAGAAAATTTGAATAAAGAGACATCTTTTTAACATTACTATTCAGCCAGTAAAGATGCATACATTTCCATTACATTCATATTACCATTTTTCATTTATACTCTAAGTATTGATCAGTTTCACAATTTCAAATTCATAAATGATCATTACATTATGCATTCAAAACTAAATGTAGTAAGCAAGTGTTCCTTCAAGGTTACATCTTTCATACTGTCAAAAGATTACATATGCAAAAAAGAAAGTAAGAGGGAAGCATGACGAAGTTTAGGGATCTGTGTATTTCCTTTAAGAGGTCTTCTAGCCTCTAGAGTTGGTCGTCTACATCATCTAAATTCTTCATGTCTTGGTTTTCTTGGTCTTGTCTTTGTCTTTCCTCCATCCTAGGTCTTATGTTGGTCATGTTTCTTGCATCATCATGGAGGAAAATATGTTAGATCCAATTGGATCTAAGCAATACATAGTTCACCAAAGAGCACCATACATCAATCAAGCTTCCTAAACTACATATTTACAATGAGAAGATATGCATTTACATTAACAGAATAATAACATCAAAGAGACGTGTCTTTATGAAATCCTTTGTTGTATTTAAAAGATGTAGTGAGTGTCACAAGCCCGTGCTTGAACCTCATTAACATATGCAAGTGTTCAACAGTACAAGCCATTAAAAGAATGCTGGTATTTTATGAAAATAGGGTATCAAATGCATTTTGAAAAGGAAATGAATGATAGTACGTGCACTTCAGTCTAGCAAGACCCTGAGCTCCATGAATAACCAGAGGTCCGTAGATCAAGAAAAGGCACACAGTGTTTGTAGAGACCAAAATTGTCTCTAACTCCAAATAGAAGCCCGAGATTCAGGCATAATCATACATCACTATTGTTATGGACACCCTGAGCTCATACATAAATAATGCATGAACTCCAGCTCCAGATCAAATATAGAGAGCACAAGAAATAGCAACATGGAGGCACAACCAGTGAACTAGGGTTTTCAAAATCCCTTATTCTTCTCCCAATACAAAGCTACAGATTTTCAAAGTGAAATGGCCAAAATGCCTATGTCAAATTCAATAGAGTTTTGGAGTCCATAATGCATAAGTAGTAAAGACCCCATTAATCACATGCCACGAAAGCTACTTATTTGATGGATACATTTATATTTTGTGGGAGATTGGCTATTATTTAGAAATAGGTCATGTTGACCATGCTATGGTGTCAGCTATGCTTTGGAGTTTGTGTTTTTTATGCAAATATAGTGGGGGTTCATGTTGTGGGTTAGGATTTTGAATGGGTTGGTAATATTATTGCAAAGATATAGTTTAAAGATGCCAACATTAGGTGAATTCATTTTCAAAATTTGAGTTTAAGGCTAATTTTAGGCATGTATTATGCCTTAAATTTAGGGTTTTAGAGGGATCATGGAGACCTTTTATTAGAGCTATATTTGTGGGCATCAATTTGGGCCTAAGATTTAGGGTTATCTTTTTGTTTGAGGAGAAGAGTTGGAGAAAGGATTTCATTTTCAAAATTAATCCTTGGAGGCCATATTACTAAACTTCTTATTCATTTTTAAAGGGTTTAGAATCTGGAGAGAAGGTTCTTTTAGTGAATTATTAGTTCCTATAGACCTTTTTTATGCTTTTTGTAACCATTTACAGGTTTTTGAAGGAAATAAGAGCAGGCTTTCTGATTACATCAATTTCTAAGTATTGGATCCAATCCTATTCTTCTTTTCTGCATTAAGTGTTCCATATTTTATGTGATCTGGTAAAGTAAATTATTTCTGATTCCTTTCCTATGTTATAAAAAATCAAGCCTTTTGCAGAATATGTAAGTTTGTTGTCAGTTTTTTACTATTTGTGGTATGAACCCTAATAGTAAATTCTAGTCAACCTTTGTGTTGAGTAGAGAATGATAAATGCAGCTTAGTGGTTTTGTAGTTGGAGATGCTGGTTTGAAAAATCCTGATAGATCTAGAGAGAGTTTTTGGTGTATCACCCCATTTCCCATTCAGTTTTAAATCTTTCTCCCTGTTTCCCAATTCAATTTTTAGTCAGGAGGTGATATCCCAAATCAGATAGGAACGTGCCTGGAATCTAGAGAATTTTTCTCAATCATAGTCCACCCACAGCTAGAGAAGGTTTCCATTTTCAAGATAGAATACTATCAAAGCCCCAATGCCTGAGTTGGGGTGGTAATTCTAAACCTCAACATTACCAGTTTCAATGGGCCTGGAACCAGAATCCTTAGAAGGAGGTTTAGGCTGAGGAACTGCCAAAGGGAAATCCTTTATTTTATGTTCTGTAGATTGATAATGATATAAAGTGTTGGGAAGGTTGAGGTAGAGCACCTTCTAAGAGAAGATGGTGTCACCAACCTAAATCTCAATAGATTCTTTAAGATCTTGAGAGAGGTCAACTTCAACGCAGAGCCTCGTTTGAGGTCAGGGATTAAAAAATGGTCATGCTCACTATAGATAACCCTACCTAGCTTTTGTGCAATGGCATGCATGAAAGGCCAACAGGGTAGAGGAAGACCAGGAAACTCAACCCACACAGGGACTTTGAGTTTCCTGTCATTAGAGACTGAGAAGTCTCAAGACCAGCGCTAAAAATTTAAAAGGGAAGCCTTGATATTCCAGGGTCCTTTGGCAAATATAGCATCCAAATGAGTGGGATTGGAAAAGAGAAACAAAAAAAATCCTTTGGTGAGACTCTGAATGCCATCCAGATGGATTCCATGAGGATTCTAGGCTTTCACCACCCAATCCTTAATCATATTTTCAGGAGGGTTGCGACACAAAAAGTAACCAATAAGGGTATGTGTTTCAAGCCAAGAACAGGCATCATCAAACTCATGAATGGGCAAAACAATATCAGGCTGAGACATACCTCGTGAAACACCTTGGGAACAAACTTGCAAGGTCTCTTTCTTGGAGGTGTCATTGTTATCCGTCACCAAGATAGCACCAGCATCAACTGCTAGGCTAGTGGTGGTTGGGGCCATAAATACTAAGGAAAATCCCATAGTAAATGCAATTTGAAAGGACATGAGGGCTCAGAATAGCAGCGCGACTCTAAACCCTAGCAGAGCAAAAAAACTTCCTCAAGGCAACAAAGATCATCTTCAATTTTTTTAGTTCTATCTTGATATTATTATTCAATTGCATAGGCATATAAGGGGCCAATTAAAACATTGATAAGCCAATCTTAATCCTTTCCTGCATTAAAATTTGAATTTTTTAGTGTTCCTAGTTTCCAAAATGTTGACAAACTAGTATAGACAATCGGATTTTTTCAGACAAGGAATATAGGAATCATATATTGACAATAGTATGTTATTATAGAATACTTTGATGGCAATTTTTTTTTGTTCAAGTTCCAATTCTTTTGACCAATGCCTGCAAGACAGATTTAGACAACTTTTTTGTTTTATCCATGGAAGTCAAATACATGTCTCAAGTTCTTTTTTCATGATTTAATCTTCTTATTTATCTTGTGTTGTAAAGTTTCTGACTTTCCGGAAGAATACCTACTTTTAGCACCTTGAAAATATGAGCTCTATTACAATTACATTGATTTATCTTTTATCTAGTTTTGGACAAACTTTGGCAAAGTCCTTTGAAGTCATAGAGATTCTAGTTATGGAATGAATATGCATGTTATCTTTGTTTTATTAATATGGAGGATTGAATAAGTATCATGAAAAATTTATTATATGAGAGTTTACTTAATGTGTAGTATGTTATGTCAAGTTTATAGCCCGAAAATAGTGGTTTTTGGTTGGTGCAAATGACATTGTTTATTCGTGTCTACAATTATAACACCATGGACAAGGTAAAAGTATTTGAAGAACATACTGACTATATCGGGTGTGTGATAATTCATCTAACCTTTCCATATGTTCTATCATCATCATATGACATGCTAATCAAGCTTTGGGAATGGGATTGAGGTTGGCAATGCACACAAATATTTGAAGGTCATTAACATTATGTGATATGAGTTTCCTTTAATCTAAAGGACACAAATACCTTGGTGAGTGCCTCACTAGATCACACTATAAAGGTAGAAATTTTACCAATTCAAAAATTCATAAATTGGGCTTAATTTGACACATTTTATATTTGTTTGACAAGTTTCTTTGTATCTCTTGTATGCTAAATTTGGTATTATTTACTAGATATTATATTTATTTTGAACTAAATTTGCCTAAGTTGAATTTATCATCCAAATCTGGATTCTTGGCTCACTAAAACCAAATTTTACTCTTGATGCACATACAAAGGATGTAAATTATGTTGATTACTTTATAGGAGGTGATAGATCATATTTGATTTCACTATTTTAGGTTTAGATGATCATACATCCAAGGTTCTCTTTACAATTCCTTCCTAATTGATGTTTGTTACATTTTGTATGAATCTTTTTTAATGATAGTCTATTGTTCATTTTCTTTGGTGTACTTGTACTAGGTGTGGGACTATCAGACAAAAATTTGTATCTAGACTCTTGAAGGACATACGTGCATAATTTATCAACAATTTGTTTTTCATCCTAAACTTCCTATCAGTATCATTGGCTTAGAAAATGGTATCGTATGCATTCAACAATAGACATGCAAGATTAATTGAATTATTTTTTCACTAGATTTTGTAAATATGGAATCTATTTCTAGATGATAGTGCCTCTTGCTTTTGATGTTTATTTGATACTTTTGGAATTTTTGACCTTGAATGAGCTTACATTTCATGCTCTTATCATTGTTTCTACTACATTTTTGTGATATTATTGACAACCTTTATCACTATTTTCAATAAGTTTGTCTTTTTCTGGTCTCCCTCAATGACTAGTCCTAGCATGTTATCACTAACATTGATGGATTATCAATAATGTCTCTACCTCTAAATCCTTTTGGGTTATTGGACTCTCCCTTCTACATAATATTGTTTTGGTTAATAAGATTCAAGACACTATGTATAGCCACAAAGAATGTTTCTCTCTTAGAGGTCAGCGTGTTCACATTAATATATTGGATCAGGCTACAAGTAAAGTAGTTCCACTCAGCAACATAAGAATTTAAAACTTGGAACAATAGATGAATTGCTATCCAAAATTTCTAGTCTTAGTTTTGTCTCCCTTGATTACACAAATGAAGATCTTCCTTTTTGTTCCACAGCCATATTATAATAAGGGGAACAAGCCACATTTAATGGATTTTCCAATGGCATCATTCACTTCATCCTTATATTGTACATTGAATAACTTCACCATTGAGTTTAGAGTATCACTAGTCATCCTCCCCTTAGGCTTTGCTTCCTTTGAACTATAGATGGATAAACTTGAAATCATGTTTAATGGAAAGTACTAGTATACATGGTACAATTATTCTTTAAAGGGTACTAGCTCAATGGAAGAGAATGTTCTTTACAAACAGAAGGATGGTGGTTTGATTCCATCGTACCCTAATATGACTAAATTAATGACTAAATATATGACTAAATTAGTGAGTAAATATATGGCTAAATTAATGACTAAAATTTGACTAAATTAATGACTAAATATATGACTAAATTAATGACTAAATATATGACTAAACATATGACTAAATATATGAATAAATAAATGACTAAATCAACTACTGAATAAATGACTAAATAAATGACTAAATCAATGACTAAATCAACGACCAAATTAATGACCAAAATCAATGACTAAAATAGTTTAGTCATAAATTTAGTCACTTTATAAATTACTGCAAATAAGCTAATAATAGTCATGTGACTAAGTTTAGTCATTTATATGTAATTTTTAGTATTTTATTTAGTCACATATTGTTGGCTTTGTACTAGTGGTTGACAGAGTCTTTATTCCTACTTGTCCTTTAATTTTTGGTGGTTCCGCTAGCATTAGAGGTTGTAATGAGTTGTTTTGGGGTCATGATATTGCTTAGGGTGATCTCCATTGTGCAAATTCAATTTGATTTTTTGTTTTTGGGCTAATTGGAAAAAGGTTGTGTGCTAAACCTATACGTTACTTATTGCCAACTTTGGAGGATATGTGTCAATGTATGTAATTTTTGTGGCTACATTAGATGTAATAAGACATTTTAGGTCCTCTCATTCTCCTAGTTTGGACCACTTTCACTACATTGTGTTGATAAGGTCGACTTGCTAGAGTCATTTCTTTAGGCTGACCTAATTGATATATTTTTATTGATGATGGGATGTATGCATAGAAGATCAAATCATTTTCAATTTGTGAGTAAGGTGTGTGGATTGTATAATATGCAAAATTAAGAAAGAAAATATGTGTTTTGTAAGTTACGAATCTGAGTTTATTAATGGTTTCTTGAGACATCATGTCAAAATCATCTACATTCCAAGGTAGTAGCTAAAAGTTGTATGCTGAAGCATTAAACAATGAAATTCATTTTATGTATCGTAAGTTGAGATAGTGACTCTCTTTTGCAAATACTTCTTGTATCTTTTGCAAAGAACTTTTGCAAAGAAAGTGAATCTTCATTGCAAGTCTGGTAGTGAGCCTCATTATAATAATTTTCACATATTTTGAGATATTCTCACCGTATTTTTTTCCCTCATTAGATTTTCCACGTAAATTTAGTGTTCTCTTATGCATTGATGTTTATTTCTTTATCTTTCACTATTGTTTATTAATGTTTATACAATTTTAAATTAAATTAAAGAGATTACAATTGTTAAAGATAGATTCACAACCCCATCAACCCCTATTCTTTGGGTGTATTCAATATGACCCAGCAATTGGGTGGAACCACTTGGATGTTTTTAGTGGAAGTTTAAATTTTTAAATTAAATGGTGATGCTACTAGATATGCTCTTTTGTTCCTTTTTTGTTTTTATCATTTACTTTAAAAATTCTTTGTTAGTATTTCATGACCTTTATATGTTATCATAATATTTTGGTGGCCTTTATTAGGCTTTATATACTATCATAATTGTCCCTAATGGCACTCTTACAGTTCTAATAGTACTTAGAAACTATAAGAGATTCTATATTGCAACATTTTTCACATTCACACATTATAAGTTGTTGTTCCTCCACACTTTCATTTTTCTCTACAAAAACCTTGAGGAAAATCCAATGCAAAAAAGAACACTTTCCTTTGCCTTACCAATGCACACCATGCACAATGTTGTACATAAAGCATGTGCCCAACTCTCACCATGTCATAATCTAACTACTTTTTAATAAAGATATGTACCATTGTCAAACCAGGATGTCATCAAATCTAAGTGTTGCCTTGGAAAGTAATGATTGATGTATATCAAAATATTCCCCAAAATCCATATAAGAGATTTAATTACATAGCCTTGCCTTTGGATCACCTTTTAAAACATGAGATAATATTTTTTTAATGTAGAAAATGGTGAGAAATACTAAAAAGGCAGATCACTCACCAAATTCAACATACATTGGAATACCAACTCCCAACAAAGTGAACCCGATTTGCACAACCGAGAGAACAAGGGTGCAAATCCGTGATCTACACAATGTGGGGTTTTGGTGGTTCCTTATAATAAAGTTGATGATGATATGCAAAGCTGATAAATGATTAAGTAAAGAAAATGCAATAAGAGAAATGAAATTATCTTGATCTAGGAGAGAACAAATAAATTATAGATCTGATTTTTATTATCGCAAAGCTGTCAGAAATAGAAACTATTTTGGATCCAGAACCCTGGTGCCTATATCTTCTGACTGTGAAAATTACAGATTCCTGGTACTATGCCAACTCAATTCGACCTAGTATGACGAATTTGGTCTTGCCTTGGAGACTCCAAATCTAGTTAATTTTGTACATGATTAATCACTAATCCTATAACTCTAAGAATTTGGGTCCAAAACTCCACCACATGTATTGGAAAGATTGCTACAATGTAGACAATTGTTATTTTTTCATTGATGTCAAACCTTAACTGGTAAGACTATTGTTGTATGTTTGAGTACTTTATCCATTGATTGATGAAGATTTGAATAGAATGGGATAACAAGAACACCAAGGAAATGGTTGAGTTATGAGTATACACCAAGGTACTTGATCATTTGGCACTTTGGCAAAATGATACGTTGTTTATCTAACACTGGCAGTTCACTAGAAGGTCGATGTCGAGCAAAGAAAATTTGATGCCGAGAAAAGTGAAAGGTGATGTCGAGAAAAGCAAAGATGATGTCAAGCGCCAGTGAAATGCTGATGGAGATAGAGAAAGCCAAGCATCAGTATTTTTTTTATTGATGAGATTTGAGATCTATGGTTGACATAGTTGATTTCATTGGGATATGCATTATTAATTAAGATTGGTCCACATTCATTTAATGCACAGGAAACTGTTATTTATGCATGGATTCAATGGTTAATTAATGACTGTATTAGAGAAGTAAATTAAATGTAATGATGGGAAGATCCATTGGATCTGACCTAACCTAAGATCTACGATCTTGATTAAGCGGAAAAATATTTATCTGACCTAGATGAAGACGTATAATATAACCTGTGGTGGTTATTATGATGGTATCGAAGAAGGGAGAAGTTGAATGCAAAAAGTGTTGCATGGTTAATTGACTGATTGGCAAGACCTAAGCAAAGAAGCAAAGAGAGATTTCTTGATGGACTTCCAAGTAGATCTGAAGTTTGAGATGAAAATGGAGGCCACTCAGTGAATTAACATTAGAGCTAAAATAGGATGTGGATTTTCAAAGTAAGTTGTATGTATCAGATCACACCTGCTGATTACTTTCTAGCCATTGTATCAGTTCAAATCCTTTAACCATGTTGACCTAACAGTCATTGTATAAATCCTTTGAACAAGGTGACATTCAGATTGGAATATTCTAAGTTCTCTGACAAGGCCACTCCTAACAGGGTGATTAAATCCTTTAACCAGGTCACATTTGATAGTGTGTTTTGTAACCTTTAACAGGGTTGGCTCCTCACAAGGCATCACTTCAGAAGAGTAAAATTTTGGTAGCATGTTACTGGTGTTTTTTCTCATATTAGGTTTCCACGTTAATTCATGGTGTCAAAATGTGTGAATGTTATTATTTTTTTTTTTTATTGTTAGGTTTCTGCAAGCTTATTTTATTAACACAGCTTAGTTGATTATTACTGTCGAGCAGATATGAGTTGTTGAAGTTGATTTAAAATTTTATATGGGCACATCTAGACCTGAGGGTAATTGATTCACCCCCCCCCCCCTCTCAATTATTCTGAATTCATCCTAACAATTGGTATCAGAGCTATGTTCTCTTGAAAATTTTNTTCCCCCCCCCCCCCCTCTCAATTATTCTGAATTCATCCTAACAATTGGTATCAGAGCTATGTTCTCTTGAAAATTTTGAAGGTACTTGGAGATAAAGATCATGATGCATAGAAGGGATGGACTGAAGATCAACAAGGAAAACTTTCCTGCATGGAAAAGTTTGATGAAACTTCACTTGGGAGGTATTGGTGATTCTACTGTATGACATATTGAAATAGAATATGTAGCCCCTATTGGAGTTCTGAATGATGCACAACTAAGAGAGAAGCATGAACATAATCAAGCAATGTTGGATCTTGCATCATCTCAGAACTATCATGAATTTGAGGACATCAAAGATTATACAAGCGCAAAGAAAATGTGGGATGCCCTTACAACCATCTATGGAGGTGATACAAATGTACTAAGAGCTAAATCTAAAAGCTTGAGAGGTAAGTTTGATGATTTAAAAATGCAAGAAGGAGAAAATATAGTGCAATATTATGATAGGATAAAGGAAGTTGTAAATTCCATTAGAGGATCTAAGGGATTCATTGATGAAGATACTATCATGAGCAAGGTACTAAGAACACTTCTTCCTATTTATGCTATTAGAGTATCTGCAATTCAAGAACTGAGATGTACTCCTAATAACAAATTAACTCTAGAAAGTCTGGTACGCAGACTTACTGCATTTGAGATGTCAAATTTTGACAACTATACTCCACAAGCTGTTGAATCTGCATTTAAGTCTCAGATGGTCATCAGTAAATCAAGGAAAGGAAAGAAATGTGTGGATAGTGGCAATGACACCTCAGATAATGATCTAGAAGAGCTTGAGGCACTTTTGGCAAGAAGGCTAGCTAGAGGAAAAGGAAAATTCAAAGGTAAACTTCCTATTATTTGTTTTTCTTGTAACAAAGTTGGTCATATTGCTGCTAGATGTCCTAACAAGGATGAAAAGGATGAAAGAAGAGATAGAAAGTACAAGGACAAAAAGGATGAATGAGACTATAGAAAGTACAAGGACTAGAAAGACAAAGGCAATAAATCTTGCTATATAGTTGAAGAAGCTTCTGACAAATCTGATGAAAATGATATAGAAGTAGTGTATGTTGCAATGAAAGATGATTCTGATGATGATGAGAAAACTACACTAATTTCTTATATGAGTAAAGGTGATCATTGGATTATTGACAGTG
>MU225084.1:1083484-1120212 GCA_018584345.1 Thuja plicata | reverse complement strand
ACCCATGGCTACTGGATAGAAGTTGATAAAGAATGATGATACAAAAGAGGTAAATCAAACACTGTATAGATCAATGATTGGTAAGCTACAATATGTTGTACACAGTAGACCTGATATTGCATTAGCAATTGGAATTGTTGCTAGATTTTTTTCTAATCCAAAAGAGACACATATAATGGCAGTGAAAAGAATTCTGAGATATTTGAAAGGTACAGAAGACTATGGTCTATATTAAAAAAGGAATTACAAGTTTGAACTCAGAGTCTATACTAATTCTGACTGGGCTAGTAATGTTGATGATATAAAAAGCACCACAGGAGGAGCATTTCTTTTGGGGAAAAGATTAGTTTCCTAGACAAGCAAGAAACAAAATTGCACCTCACAATCTATAGTTGAAGCCGAGCATGTGGCAGCTACAGTTAACTATTCAAACATTGTGTGGTTGAAGATACTACTGAAAGGTATGAAAGAGGATATCATAGAACTAGTTTTCATATACTGTGATAACACGAGTGCCATTAATATTTCTAAAAATCTTGTAATGCACTCTAAGACAAAACATATAGCCATCAAGTATCATTACTTGAGGGAGTTAGTACAGAAGAAGGAAGTAAGACTGGAATATGTGAACACTAAGGAACAGTTGGCAGACATATTTACAAAAGTGTTACCCAAGGATGCTCATGAGTATCTAAGAGGTAAATTGGGGGTAATGCCCCTAGCATAAGCTAACTAGTGCTAAATGGTACTGTTGCATCAAGTGTTTTAATCAGAACACTTAACACATTGATGCACAGTAGGTCTCATTGATGTCAAACCTTAACTGGTAAGACTATTGTTGTATGTTTGAGTACCTTATCCATTGATTGATGAAGATTTGAATAAAATGGGATAACAAGAAGACCAAGGAAATGATTGAGTTATGAGTATACACCAGGGTACTTGATCATTTGGAACTTTGGCAAAGTGATACATTGTTTATCTAACACTAATAGTTCACTGGAAGGTCGATGCTGAGCAAAGCAAATTCAATGCCGAGAAAAGCAAAAGGTGATGCTGAGCAAAGCAAAGATGATGTCGAGTGCCAGTGAAATGCTGAGGGAGACAGAGAAAGTTGAGGATCAGTATTTTGTTTATTAATGAGATTTCAGATCTATGGCCGAAATAGTTGATTTCATTCAGATATGCATTATTAATTAAGATTGGTCCACATTCATTTAATGCATGGGAAACTGTTATTTATGCATGGATTCAATGGTTAATTAATGACTGTATTGGAGAAGTAAATTAAATGTAATGATGGGAAGATCCATTGGATCTAACCTAACCTAAGATCTACGATCTTGATTAAGCGGTAAAATATTTATGTGACCTAGATGAAGACGTATAATATAACCTACTATGGTTATTGTTATGGTATCACAGAAGGGAGAAGTTGAATGAAAAAAGTGTTGCATGGTTAATTGACTGATTGGAAAGACCTAAGCAGAGAAGCAGAGAGAGATTGCTTGAAGGATTTCCAAGCAGATCTGAAGTTTGAGATGAAAATGGAGGCCACTCAGTGAATTAACATTAGAGATAAAATAGGATGTGGATTTGCAAAGTAAGTTGTATGTATCAGATCACACCTGCTAATTACTTTCTAGCCATTGTATCAGTTAAAATCCTTTAACCAGGTTGACCTAACAGTCATTGTATAAATCCTTTGAACAAGGTGACATTTAGATTGGAATGTTCTAAGTCCTCTAACAAGGCCACTCCTAACAGGGTGATTAAATCCTTTAACCAAGTCACATTTGACAGTGTGTCTTGTAACCTTTAACAAGGTTGGCTCGTCATAGGGCATCACTTCAGAGGAGTGAAATTTTGGTAGCATGTTACTGGTGGTTTTTCCCATATTGGGTTTCCACGTTAATTCATGGTGTCAAAATGTGTGAATGTTATTGTTGTGTTTTACTGTTAAGTTTCTGCAAGCTTATTTTATTAGCACAGTTTAGTTGATTATTACTACCGAGCAGATCTGAGTTGTTGAAGTTGATTTAAAGTTTTATATCGGGACATATAGACCTGAGGATAGCTGATTCACCCCCCCCCCCCCCCCCCCCCCCTTAGTTATTCTGAATTCATCCTAACAACATGTTCCTGCACACAAAAAAAAAAGAGGAAATTGTTGTGGGAAGGGGCTTGCCTTGGTCAAGCCCCTGTATAGGAATTAACCTTGAAATAGAATAGATGTAGTTGAAATAATGTTGTCTTGTAGAAAATATTAGATCTAAATAATAGAGTATATCATACCATGTAGATACATTTGTCCTTAGAATATGATCAAGTATGTTGATGCAATAGCTTTTGACTCAACACATAAACCAAAAGGAAATCATGTAAGACAAAACCTCATGTAGTAGATGTTGTAATTTGCCTCAATCAAAAAGAAAGATAAAGAAGAAGACTTGATGGGTGAATATAGATATCCTTCCTTGATGTAAAACTCATTTTTTTTGCCTCAAATTGGAAAAGAGCTAGATCTATGGAAGGAAATGCCTTGAATACATGACAATGGAATGAAGACTTGAAATGCTTGATGGATTCCTTGCACTCGAACACTTAAATGTCTTGAATGCACAATATTTTTTCTTGATAATGCTTGCATGAAGATGAGATATGAAAATGAGGGGAAGACATCACCTTTTATACACATTTTGGGGCTCAAATTTCACAAGTTCGACCCTGATAAAGCACCTAGGAGAAACAACCCCACATCATGCCCAAAGCCCACTAAATGAAAAACCCTAAGGACAAGGCTGGCCTAAGTCAACCTAGCCCAAGAAGACTTTTTTAAAGTTTGCCCAAGACCTAGGGTTGTGTGCTAAGAGGGGGATCTGAAATCCTTAGTTTATCAGGAAACCATGACAAATCCTGAGATGTAAAATGGATGAAAAATGACCTAGGAGGGAAACGATTTATGAATGAATGGAAAAAAATCATTGAAATTAGAGCCAACCTCAATTTTGAAGAAAGAGGAGGACCTATATCTGAATTAATTATGCATTTAAGTGCAATATGAGAACCTTCCATAAAAACACACTAAAGTGGGCTCAAAATGGTCCCAAAATGAGCTCAAATTAAGTGTGTGCTTTTTAGGATGGTACATTTAGCCCACACTTTTGTGAGAGTATGATACAAACTCATGCTCACAATGAAAGAAGATAAAGAAGAATGAAATACTAGATGAGAGAGAGAGAGAGAGAGGTGAATTGCAAAGAGACGAGACATCACTAAGTCTAAGGATGTAAGCACCCAAATGAAGGATCCTAAATCCACATCCATGGACAAGGGCACAAAAAAAAAGACAAAAGATACCACACAGGAAAAGGGGGTCAGTATAAAATTCCAAATCAACTATTGAAAGAGACATCGATCAAAAATGTCTTATCCACTAATATCATGTCTAGAAATTTATTGTAAAAGAATAAGTGATCACATAGGAAGAAAAAGAGCATCATCAAAGAAGATACAAACTCCATGGTATCACCTACTAGTACAACCATGAGAGAGAAGAGATATAAAGGATAATTGATAGTCTACCAAATTTTGTTGTGCTACTCAAATCTACCTGGACGAATTTGTCCACAAGACAATTTGTGGGGATCAGTCTTATGGAAACCATTGTCTCCATGTGGATCTATGTCTTGGGATTAGCCTTATGGAGATTTGTTATGAATCCTTGTCCAGGGATTAGTCTTGTAGAAATTATGTATGAATCCATGTCGAGGGATTAGTCTTAAAAATTTTGTATGAATCCTTGTTCAAGGATTAGTCTTTATAGAAATTTCCATTTGAATCTGTATTTTTTAATCAGTCTATAGTTTAATATAATGTTCAAGAGATGTTTTATGTATGCCCCCTCCTTATGATGGAAATGCAGGAGACATCATAAGAAAGAGAATCAAGGATACCTACTTCCAACAATAAGGAGATATCATTAAATCAAGAGTGTTTGACCCTTATGAGATAAGAAAATAGATAATCATTGAAGGATATTCCTCTTGTGGGAAGATATCCTTGAAAGGAAGAGATATTTTCTAGTTTGTGAACAAAGATAAAAACTTCAAGACAAAGAGGGGGACGAAAACAAGAATGCACCTGTTACCCAAATTTTCCCCATTATGAAGATTTTGGCTATAGGTGGAGTAAAATGAGGCTCCCACGAGGGTTGAGCCCAGCCTGTGAGGTAGACCTTAAATTTTTGATCTTGGTTGTGTTCTCTACAGTCTCTTCAGTCCTTGTTTTGCTCCTGCACATGCAAAATGATCTAAGTGTTGAAGAACCTATGTATTTTATAAAACCCTAGTTACCCAAGACTTGTTCTATTTCCTTATTACCTTTTTGGTGACTTAATTTCTTCAAATTCCCATGTGTGCATTTATACTTTTCATTAAGTCTCTAAGTTGCACGATAAAAACATAATATTCCAAATCATTTGGCGACCCAGAAGCTCTCGCTAGTCTCATGATCTTGTGAAAGAAAAGCATATTCCATTTTGATCAGGAGACTCAGCAATGATTGTAGGATCAAATTTTGATTGGAGGGGAGACAGGTAATCTATTAATATAACCTAGAGTTAGCAAAGGATCTAGAGATCATGCGACTTAGTGTAATTCCTACCTCTAGGTGTGACTTAAGTTCGGAGATGAGTTAAGTTGTGGCCTTTCAGTCAGGTGGTCTCATAATCAAGGGGAATATTCTATCAAGGTCCAAAGACTTTTCGACCACCATCTAATTTAAAGAAGGTCTAGCACTTGTTGCATTATCTTGTGATAAAGCTAGGGTTAGCAGAAAGGTTGGGATACTTAGCGACAAAGAGAAGGGATTAACCTAGGGTTATGAGGCATTGCCCAGGTAAATAAGGTGAACCAATGGATACATTTTAAAGTATAAATAGATTGGAATCTCAGCTGTCAATACAAATATCTGTGCCACCTATGACCATTAGGATTTAAATATTCAAAGGAAATTCAAATATCTGATCTTAGAAGTTATGACAGAAATGACTTGCAGAGAAGTAGATGGATCGGCCGACTTCGCAAAAGCAAAATTGATGGTGGTAGGAAAGATTTTAGAGATATATCTGATCGATTAAAGATTTTGACAATGTATTTATGAGAAATTTTGGCAGTGTTAGGGTTTTTCTAAATATTCTATTACAATAAATTGTAACCCTAACAGGATCAGATTGACTCCAAGCCTGCGTGCTGGGGATTATATATCAGTTTTAAGAGCTTTAGAGCTCAGATTTTTCCTTACTTAGAAGTTATCTGTGGCATTTTTTCTGCCCTCTGACTTTTACAGTCTGTAATCTTTCATTGATATTTAGATATTGCAAAACCTTTTTGTGACATCTTTTTTGTCCCTGGGCTTTCTTGTCTGAATTTCTCTTACTGAATTAGAATATATTGAATGATTTTTAGAGAAACATTGGAGCCCCTGAGCCCTCTTTCTTTTTGCAATAGTGTGTACTATTGTGGATGATTTGATTTTGATGAGTTTATGGATATTCTACAGTCCCCTATCATTTTGTCTCATTCCTGTGCCGAATTGCAAAAGTGGATGTTTTTTTGCAAGTTATAGTTTGTGCCTACTTATAGTGAATATGCTATTGTTTGTGAAATTACTTCTTTCCTTTAATACCCTTTGTTTATCTTAGGCCTCTCTATGAAAATTTATGCAAGCCTATCCAGGAAGTTGTGTTCTATTTGTTCCAAGGTTTCATGCTGAGATTACTCAATGTGTTATGATTCAAGTTACCTTCAGTGTATCACCTAGTAGGATAATTTGCTTTCAGTTATTTCCCTTTCATGCATTCCTTCTATCCCTTTTCCCTCAAAAGTTTACTTTTATGTCAAGAAGCAAATTTGGGTGACATATCAAGAGGAACTAGCCTAGAATCTGGAGGTCTTGTCTCGGTTAGCAAAAGGTCCCACAACCTTAAGATGATTCCCATGTTACACTAGATTACCGAGACTACAAGAGCTTGGGTAAGGGTGCAAATCTAGGTGTCCAATAGTTCTGGCACGCTCGGTGGGACTCCAATAGAAGTTTACTTACCAAGATTATGCTATTTTTGAAATACCGGTTGCATAATAAAGACTTAAAGAGGTTGTCATATCAAGTATATCTGGCGACTCCATTGGTGAGATATAGAAGACCCAGTCCTGTTCAAAATTTGTGATAAAATTTGAAACAAGAAGCTCAAAGCTTTCTGAGTTCACACAGTTTCCTTCCAAAGGAACTATAGAATATCATCTCAAAGAACACCTCCTACAAGGAGGGTACAATCTACACCACCTGACACTTCAGAGAGGAGACCTTGGCCTTTTCAATCCAGAAGAAGAGGAAGATCCCTAACTAGAGAGATACAAGAAGATTCAACTCCACCCTTAAATACAACTCACACAGTTGCTACTTAGTGAGTTACAGCTCCTGCAATGGCTAGGCAGTTTTCTTTTTCCTCATTTAATCAAGGAAGCCCCTTGAACTTTGCTCAACATCATGATGTGCCCTTGGTAGTGCTTAAAAGTCTACCTAATTTTAGAGGTGAAGGACAAACGACAACTTTTGATCACATAAGAGACGTGACTACTATTTGTAGTATACATAATATCATAGAAGAAGATGTGGCTACCAAGCTATTAGTAGCCTCTTTCAAAGGTAAGGCCTTAGAATGGTTTAGAACTCTTTCTGTCAGTTCCATTAATTCATGGGATAGATTAGGAGATGCATTAAGTAAATACTTTGAGCATAAATTAGATAACTTATCTCTGGTTGAGAAAGTGACAACCATTAAAAGAGCTCCTCAGGAACAGATGACAGACTTCAATAGAAGAGTTCTTAAGACATGTAATAAAATTCCTACCTCAGTAAGACCTTCAGCTAATCATGCCTTCCTATATTTTTTAAGAAGTCTAAATAGCAATATTTCTATCATGGTTCAATCTATGGGAGGTACTTCATTACCTCAAGTGTTTGACATCGTTGTCAATGTAGAGAACTGTTTAATACAAACTGGCATGATAGCCCTGAGGCCACCCATGCCCATATTCCCTGACATAAAACCAAGCATGGCTTTAAAAATAGCTCCAATTACTCCAATTCCCACTATCGTAACACCTCAAACAAATACCAATTATGGGGAAGCAAGGGAGGACCCTTCTCAGGAGCTATTAGAATTAAGAAGCAATCAGCAAGAGATGAAGAAATTAATGCAAACTATAAGTAATGAGATGACTAGTATAAAGAAACAAGGATAGGGGAGTAGGCCTCCTCTTCAGCAGCAAAATCAGAGTCCCAATCAACAATATAAAAATTAGGGACAGTCTTATCAATAGAATAGACCCCACTTTCAAGGAGGTTATCAAGGGCAAAGGCAAAACTATAATCAGAGACCATCTCAGACTTACAATCCTACCCCTCTCAATTTTGCAAATCCAGTTAGGGATGTGGTCCCAAGTCAAAATAATCTTGCTATAGAGATGGAGTGGTGTTACCCTTGCAATCAATCCCATAATCATACAACATGCTTAAATGGGAGGGTACACCAAGCACTAATGGTTCAAAGAACCTCACTTACTCAATCAGAGGTTTCTTCCAGCGAGCCACCTCCTCACCAAGAGGCACAACATAATGAAACTGCTCTTTTTAATTCGGAGTGACAAGATTTCAATGGAGTAAATGGTGAATCCACCATTGCTACCAACACTAGGTCTAAAAGAAGAGCTCAAGACATGGAGAAAACAAGAGATAGGGCTTCTACATCTGCAAAATCTTCACCGTCTTTTTCTCCTATCATGCTGAAGAAGGCCCCCACCATTCCAGTCAAAGAAAATTGACCTTCTAAGGAGGTTGAGCCTATCATATTAAAGACACACCAAAGAGTACACATAGTTGTACCCTTTAACATAGTGGATAATATGAAGAAATAAAATATCACTATGTTTATGTGGGACTCTGGCTATTCTGGGATAACCTAAAATATTGAAGAAAGCAATGGCTGAAGAGGTAATTCCTCAGCCGCCTACAATAAAAGAATTTTTTAAGCCAGTGTTGGTTAACACTGATCAGAAGGAAGATGTTCCAAGTGAAAACTCCAAAGATAATACCATGCAAGGTAGGAACTCAAAGCCACCCCCTTTTTATGTATCTTTAATTATTGGAAAATCTTTGATACATAATTGCGTGGTAGATAGTGGGGCTACTAGCACTATCATGCCTAAGAAGGTGGCTGACCAAGTGGGTTTGAAATATGAGCCTTTCCAAAAGAAAGTTACCTAGCTTGATGGTTCTTCAGTGAACATGATAGGTGTAGCTAAGGATACCAGCCTATTCCTCCATGCAAGCCCAAATTTCTCTATCCTGCTCAACATATACATCATAGACCTCCCTGCCCTATTTTCCATATGCTTATCGAGGGAGTTTACAGCCAAGATAGGAGGCTATCTTTCCTCTGATTGGTCACACATACTTTTTCATACAAGGTATGGGACTAAGGTTACTATCAAGTCTAAATCATTGGCAGCACACCAAATAGAACCTTACATGTCCAATGTAATCAATACAAGTTGTCTTGCACTTGATGGAAATGACTTCCCAATCATTAGGGAAACAATCACCAAGCTAGAAGGTATCCCAAATATCTATCTAGATGAATTAGAATCTCAGAGACCCTCTAAGGCCCAGGCCAATGTTATTTGGGATTCTGGCTTGGGGACTTATTTGATTCAAGAAGAAAGTTGCATGGAGCCAAATCTCTCTAAGGAAAACAGAGGTTTAGAAGATCAATGCAGCCAAGTTTGGGAGCTATACTTCAATGGTGCTAGAAGAAAACATGGTGCCGGTGGTGGTGTAAGGCTAGTTTCTCCAACAAAGGAGAAGCATTATGTAGCCTTTAGGTTTAGCTTCTCCTGCACTAGTAACACTACTGAATATGAGATCCTAGTGAATGGGTTGGAATGGGCTAAAAGAGAGGGATCAGATCCCTAAAGGTATATGGTGATAGAAAGCTAGTTGTTATCCAAGTAAGAGGGATAAGTACAACTAAAAGTGATATAATGAGAGCATATAAGCATCAAGTTTGGGATGAAATTGAAGATCTCCATGCTTTCAATATTGTCGCAATCCCTAGGAAATTAAATAAGAATGCAGATAGATTAGGTGTTGTTGGATCTCTGTATGATATTCCTAAAAGTGTTTCAAAAGAAAGGGATCAAAATCATATCAAAGTGATTGTTAGACCTTCTATTCCTAATAACAATGTCAATTGGCAAGTGTTTGATAGTGATGAGCAAATTCTACAGCTTATTTGAAGAGGACATTTTCTCAAAACATAACCAAGATAGATTATTGCAGAACTATGGTGATCAAATGATACAACTAAGATCCAATAAGATGCCTAAGGGTCTTGTCACCCTAGAATCTATCTTCAACAGAGATGACCAAACATAGAAGAGCAAAGTTGGCTTGGTAGTCCAACAAGAACATTGTACTAAACTAGAGTTAGAACTAGGTAAAAATTTACAATTTGGGAAGGTAAATACTAATTCAGAAGAAGAGGCTTAAACCTGATTATTTCAAGAATTTAGTGATGTATTTTCATGGCAATATGAGGACCTCAAAGGGTTTAATCCTTCCCTTTCTCAACATACCATTGAATTGGAACCTAATGCCAAACCGGTCAGGCAGAAGCAAAGGCCTGTAAATCCCAAGTTAGAGCCACTCATGCATAAACAAGTCCTCAAATTAATAGAGAGTGGTATCATCTACCCCATTAAGCACACTAGTTGGGTTTCCAACCTCATTCATGTTAGGAAGAAGAATGGTGAGTTAAGGCTATGTGCCGACTTCAGAGACCTTAATAGGGCATCCCTAAAAGACTGTCATCCATTACCCTCTATGGAGCAGATTCTACAATGTGTCTCTAGATCTGAGAGATTTTCATTATTGGATGGCTATTCAGGATACAATCAAATCCTGGTTCATGAAGAAGATAAATATAAGACTATGTTTACAACCAAGTGGGGGACCATGGCTTTTCAAAAGATGCCCTTTGGTTTGTCTAATACGGGTGCTACTTTTCAAAAGGCAATGGATATGGCCTTTAAAATCCTCATGTACAAATTTGTACTAGTCTATTTAGATGACATAACTGTTTATTCTAAGCATGAAGTAGACCATATCAAACATCTGAGAAAAATATTTGAAAGGTGTAGAGAATTTGGGATATCTCTTAATCCCAAGAAATGTGTGTTTGCAGTCCATGAAGGAAAACTATTGGGATATATAGTATCCAAAAAGGGAATTATAGTAGACCCTAAGAGTATTGCAGCTATTCTAGATCTACCCTTACCACATCACAAGAAAATTCTTCAATATTTCATAGGAAGGATTAACTTTGTCAGGCATTTCTTGCCTAATATTGCAGATCTACTAAAGCCTTTGACAGCAATGTTGAAGAAGAATACATCCTTCTATTGGAGCAAAGAAGGGAAAGCTAGTTTCCAAACCATTAAAGAGTCTCTGATAGAAGCCCCTGCCCTGTTAAACCCAAATTTCAATAAGGATTTTATCCTTTACACTTATGGAGGATCAGATGTTATTTTTGCAATATTGACCCAAGAAAATTTAGAAGGGTTGGAACAACCTATTGCTTTCTTTAGAAAAGGTTTAGAAGAATATGAATAGAGATATTCTTTTGTGGAGAGACACGTACTTGCTGTAGTAAAGAGCCTTAAGAATTTTAGATGTTTGTTAACCCACAGCAAGGTACAATTGAAAGTTACTCATCCTAGTGTCAAGGAATTCTTGCTTTCTAGGGACCTGAATGAAAAAAGGGCTGCTTGGATTACTAAGGTCATGGAATATGACATTAATATCCAAGTCACCAAGCTAGTTAGAGGAAGAGGTCTTTGTGAGGATCTGACAGAGGATGAGAGTTCAAAGGAATCAGAGAAAATGGTTGCATCCCTAATCATGCATTCAACAAAAGATCATGTCGGGGCAGCAGGTTGGTTTCCTAACATGATCCATTATTTAAAAATAGGGGAATTCCCTGTAGATCTAGATTCAGCAAAAAGGAGGTACTATAGGTTAAAATTTGTTCCTTTTGTGCTGATAGACGACATTCTTTTTAGAAACGATCACAACGGTGTCCTTTTAAGATGCATAGGTTCAGAAAAGATAGTAGATGTCCTATTTGAATTTCATGACGGACCTTATGGAGATCACTTCTCTCCTAGGACTACTACTTTTAAGATCATGAGGGCTGGATACTATTGGCCATCTATCTTCAAGGATAGCCATGATCATGTAAGGAAATGCATCAAATGTACCATGTTTGCAGGAAAAGAAAAACTTGCAGCCTTGCCCCTTCATCCCATCATAATAGAGCAACCTTTCATGAAATGGGGCATAGATTTCATTGGCATAATCAATCCTCCATTGAGCGTAGGCCATAAATGGATAATTACTGCAATAGATTATTTCACTAGATGGACAGAGGCGGTGGCATTGAAGGAAGCAAATGGGAATGTTGTCCTAAGCTTTTATGATGATATAATTCATAGATTTGGTGTCCCTGACTCCATTATTTTAGATAATGCATTAGCATTTATAGGCCTAAAAGTGACTGAATGGGCAATCAAACATGGTGTTTATTTGAACACAAGTTCTAACTACTACCCTCAGGGTAATGGTTTGGCAGAATCAACGAACAAGAACTTGATTAGGATAATCAAGAAAACCCTACAAAACAACCAAAGAGATTGGCACACCAAACTGAAATCTACATTGTGGTTAGACAGGATTACTCCAAAGAAGATCATTGTGAATTCTCCCTACATGCTACTGTATGGAAGAGAGGCTAAGTTGTCCATTTTAGCTAAATTGCCAGCCTTGGACTTAGCTACTCAGTATGTCTTGTTTGAAAAAGGAGATCCTTTGTAGATTAGGTATGCTTAGATTATGGAATTAGAAGAACACAGAGATAAGTCCATGAAGGATATGGAATTCCATAAGGGGTGATACCACAATAGTGGGTTACACTTTTTTGTCTAAACGGACATTGAAGTCTACATTTTGAGAAAAACTTTCACATTCAGATGCATATTGTCGTTAAACTGTCTGAAATCAGAAGATGAAGTAAACTAGAGTCTTTTAGGATTTTCTATCTAGATTCTAAATATATTTTATTTTATTTTTTTTGAATTGGTTTTAATGGTTTTTTTTTCTCCCACTAAAACTGCTATGTTTCTGAAAATGTCATTTTCAAAAAGGTATAATGACTTCGTATAGCATAACTTTTTTTCTAAAATAGATATCAATGCGCTTCTTTTGAATTCAGTTTTGTAACATCCATACGGAGGGCATGCAATTGGTTTGATGACATTATCATGATTATTGCATATTTATGAACATTTGAAGTAGATTCAATCATAATTTTGAAATACCTTGACTGTGTAGCTGATAACTTCTTGTGTATTTATCAAAATTCAAAATTATTTTTTTTGATAGAAAGAAGACTCGAAGCTGGAGGGCATTGTTATTTTTCAAATTTTTTTCTCTTTTCTACTATTTTTCATTGAACGTCAAACTTGGAGATTTATATTTGATAAAAAACCTACATTTGATGCACACCAATAAACATAGACCTAATTAATTCAAAAATTGTCAAATATATATTCGTTAGAAAGCTCATTCAAAGTACTTGTGCAATGCAAAAGGACACCTCCCTATTCTTCCATTTGAGCCCCGTGTTTGATCCCCAAAGCCATGAAAACTATAGATTTTTGTTAGCCTTTGGAAATGGCCTCTATTCAGAGACTTTCGATAGAAAGTACTTTCGATAGAAAGTACTTTCAATTGAAACTAATTAGTTTCGATAGAAAGTACTTTCGATCAAAACTAATTAGTTTTGATAGAAAGTACTTTCTATCAAAAGTACTTTCTTAGTTTAATGTCAACATGGGTTGAAACCCACCAAAATCTTCACTGGTTAGTTTCGATCAAAACTATCTTAGTTTCGATAGAAACTAAGTTAGTTTCAATTGAAACTAGGCCAAAAAAGTAGTTTCGATCGAAAATAAGAATGTTTCGATCGAAATAATCAGTTACTTTCTATCGAAAGTAACTGACTAAATTTCCCACCTCAAAAATTTTGTGAATAATTTCTTCCTTCAAAAAAGTGTAACCCACTATTGTGGTATCACCCTCAGATGCAGACAAAGAAAAGCTTTGACAGGAGAGCTAGGGCTAGGAATTTCAAGATTGGAGATATAGTCCTCAAATGGGATGAATTCAAATCAAAGCCTGGCAGACATACTAAATTTGATTCTTTTTAGGCAGGTCCATTCATCATCACAGAGTGCAAGGAACATTATGTTTTTCATCTATCAACTCTTGGAGGATTTCCCTTGCCCATTTTTGTAAATGGATTCCATTTGAAACCTTGTTTCGAGGTTTGTCCTTCCTTGTAAGTTTGTAGATAATTTCCTTGCTCTTTGTTCCTTCTTTCTAGATTAATTTCTTTCTTTCCTTAAAGTGCATGTGCGCAGTTAGTTATTCCTCTTCTTGGTTTCAATCTATTCCCAAGTTCCTATTTCTGATCAATGATGCTTCTATGCCCAATGGATGTCAAAGGCTACTAGTTCTCAACGTCTAGCAGGAAGACGTCCCATAGAAATCGCCAAGAATGTTACCCAAATTTTCCCCATTATGAAGATTTTGGCTATAGGTGGAGTAAAATGAGGCTCCCACGAGGGTTGAGCCCAGCCTATGAGGTAGACCTTAAATTTCTAATCTTGGTTGTGTTCTCTGCAATCTCTTTAGCCCATGTCTTGCTCCTACCCATGTAAAATAATCTAAGTGTTGAAGAACCTATGTATTTGATAAAACCCTAGTTACCCAAGACTTGTTCTATTTCTTTATTACCTTTTGGGTGACTTAAGTTCTTCAAATTCCCATGTGCACATTTATACTTTGCATTAAGTCTCTAAGTTGCGCAATAAAAATAGAATATTCCAAATCATTTGGCGACCCAAAAACTCTCGCTAGTCTCATGATCTCGTGAAAGAAAAGCATATTCCATTTTGATCAGGAGACTCAGCGACGATCGTTGGATCAAATGTTGATCACAGGGGAGTTGGGTAATCTCTTAATATAACTTGGAGTTAGCAAAGGATCTAGAGATCATGCGACTCAGTGTAATTCCTACCTCTAGATGTGACTTAAGTTCGGAGATGACTTAGGTTGCGGCCTTTTGGTCGGGTGATCTCATAATCAAGGGGAATATTCTATCAAGGTCCAGAGACTTGGTGACCACTGTCCAATTCAAAGAAGGTCTAGCACTTTTTTCATGATCTCATGATAAAGCCAGGGTTAGTGGAAAGGTTGGGAGACTTAGCGGCAAAGAGAAAAGATTAACCTAGGATTATGCAGCATTACCTGGGTAAATAAGGTGATCCAATGGCTACATTTTAAAGTATAAATAGATTGGAATCTTAGCCATCAATACAGATATCTGCACCACCTATGACCATTAGGATTTAAATATTCAAAGGAAATTCAAATATCTGATCTTAGAAGTTATGACAGAAACGACATGCAGAGAAGTAGATGGATCGGTTGACTTCGTAAAAGAAAAATTGATGGTGGTAGGAAATATTTCAGAGATATATTTGATCTTTCAAAGATATTTTGATGATGCATTTATGAGAAAGTTTGGAAGTGTTAGGGTTTTTCTAAATATTCTATTGTAATCACTTGTAACCCTAACAGGATCAGATTGACTCCAAGCCTACGTGATGGGGAGTATATATATCAGTTTTAAGAGCTTTAGAGCTCAGATTTTTCCTTACTTAGAAGTTATATGTGGAAATTTTTCTGCCCTCTGACTTTTACAGTCTGTAATCTTTCATTGATATTTAAATATTGCAAAAGCTTTTTGTGACATCTTTTCTATCCGTAGGTTTTCTTGTCTGAATTTCTCTTACTGAATTAGAATATATTGAATGATTTTTAGAGAAACATTGGAGCCCCTGATCCCTCTTTCTTTTTGAAATAGTGTGTACTACTGTGGATGATTTGATTTAGATGAGTTTGTGGATATTCTACAGTCCCCTGTCATTTTGTCTCAACCCTATGCCGAATTACAAAAGTGGATGTTTGTTTGTAGGTCATAGTTTGTGCCTACTTATAGTGAATATGCTATTGTTTGTGAAATTGCTTATTTCCCTAAATAGCCTTTGTTTATCTCAAGCCTCTCTATGAAATATTTATGTAAGCCTATCTAGGAAGTTGTGTTCTATTTGTTCCAAGGTTTCATTCTGAGATTACTCAATGTGTTATGATTCAAGTTAACTTCGGTGTATCACCTAGTAGGATAATTTTATTTCCATTATTTCCCTTTCATACATTCCTTCTATCCCTTTTCCCTCAAAAGTTTACTTTTATGTCAAGAAGCAAATTTGGGTGACATATCAAGAGGAACCAGCCTAGAATCTAGAGGTCTCATCTCAGTTAGAAAAAGGTCCCACAACCTTGAGACGATTCCCATGTTACACTAGATTACCAACACTATAAGAGCTTGGGTAAGGGTGCAAATCTAGGTGTCCAACAGCACCCATTTAGCGCCCCTTGTCACTAGGTGAAATAGGGAGTCTTGATGAAGGATGAAAAACTTTGAAACACATAGTAAGGGAAATTGTTTATAATGAAAATAGTTTTTCAAATAAAGAAGAGGTTGTGATCAAGGATTCTTACCTCTTGTATAAGGGAGAATCCCAAATCAAAACTAGAAATTATTTATAAGAAAAAAAGTCACATGATTAACAAATGCCACTATACTAAGGAAAGTGGATCCTTAGACAAGAGAGAAAAGAATTTAATTAAAATATTCCCCCCCCCCCCCCCCAAGTGTGAAGGAAAGACAAAATATATGATACATCCCTAATTAAATTCACTTCATAATGATACATAATTCCAAGAAAAATACGTTGCAAACCAGAGAGAACTCATAATGTAAAATAGACATATTATGCTAGAAAAGACATCACAAAGTAAGAAAGTCATCACGGAAAGAAATGAAATGATGATATGGATGATTATTAGATGATAGATATGCCCTTTGAGGCATGAAAATGATTCTTAATCATAGATGTTAATATCATGTGTGAAACAAAGTATCTCATGCCAACAAGAGTGTACCATCATAAAATAATACAAAACCATAGAGAGATGAAAAGAAGAGAAGAAGGATGCCATGTTATGGCTACTCAGTGGTCAACCCAAATTATATAATATATATACTTCCAAGTAAGGAATATATTGTAAGGAGGATATGTTAGAGTAATAAGTTATTTCACTTATTAATTAAAAAATTTTGATTTAATTATTAAGTCACTTATTATCTCTAGTTTACTTAAGCTAAACTTTAGGCATATAATAATTAATTCTTTTATTAATTATTATCATGCAACTTAGGTTTTTCCCTTTTAGGGTTTTGATCACCTTTATAAGGTTTGATCTCTTTGTAATTTTATTGTCTGAGAATGTTATTGTATTGAGGTTTTCTCTCCATTGTTTACACAGCATGTTTCCTCTTTCATCGATCTATTATTTCTAGCTTCCATAAATTTTTCTTCTTTCTTTCTGTGACAGGTTTGCATGCAGGTGATTCTTGGAAACTATAGGGTTGAGTTTTCATCAACTCCAATATGGTATCAGAGCTCCATATCAAGTACACATTTTCTCTTCATGAGAGATTTGGCCTTGTTCTTTAGATACATGTTTTTCAAGAGGTTTTTGGTTTCAGATTTTGTGGATATGGGGGAAGTTTGTTTTTGGAGAACTTTGGGATCAAAGGAACCTCACAGTTGAGCTCAAAAGGCCCAAAAACCCATGTTTTCATATAAGGCACGTCAAATTTGGACACAATTGCATTATGAGGCAAAAATAACAAATAAACAAATTTTTGCATGGACCCAATCATCATCTTGAAGAGTTGATGGTCCACCTATTTGTATTGGAGAAAGAACTGAAGAAGGAAATGGAGATTGAATAGAGTCAATTTGATTATGCTCCTTATTTTCTAAAGTTGGTTTTGTGGAAAGAAAGGAATCAAGGATGTTATCCTCTTGAGGATTGTTGTAGATGTATGGTACTGCATGATAATTGGGTTCCAAAGCACCTTGTACAACAATCCCTGATTTGTTTTGAGAGGTATCTTGAATGTTATTGAATAAATTGGGTTCATTAAGTTTAAAATATTCCTTAGGAAAAGAAAAAGCATCAATGATGGTATCCTCTAATTCTAAGGTATGTTTAGGAGAAGGACAAACAAAGCTCATCAAAGCCTCATCTATAGAAGGAATGTCAATGAAACTCATAGGAAGTGGTTTATCATTAGGAGAAATAGTCATATAGTCATCCTCTTGTACCAAATGATCCTTATAAGGAAGATACATTGTAGAAGAAAGATCTTCATTGTTATTAAAGGCCTCTTTGGTAAGAGGGGGATATTTACAATGAATGGAGGTAATCACAGTGTTCTTCTAGGGTTGGGATCAATTTTGGGAGGGTGAACATTATAGGAAGAACTAAATTGTCATCATATGCATGAAATGGAATGTCTTGAAGATCATGAAGAGAACTTGAAATTGAACTAGCAAATGAAGAGAACGATTCCATTGAAAATGAAATGCAATAACCATGGATAAAAAAAAATTTGTTTTTCTTGAATGTTTGGACAAAATCTAATGCAATGCAATCTAAGAATGAACTAGATCTATGAAATAAGATGAAAAAATTTCTCTTTTCACAAAGAAATCAAGACCAAATGAGTTACGAGATATCGCTGAAACCTGGTTCCGAGCCCAATCTGATTTTCCAAATTTGCTTTACTGATTTGTTCCTCTTGCAGGGATTTTTGCTAGTCAAAGTCAGAGTTCTTATTTGCACTCCAGGAGCCATATCCTTCTCATTCAGACTCTGTTTTTTGACTTCTGCATGTCATTTGAAAGTTGGTTCTTAGAAAAAAATTAAATTAAAAAATATTTTTTCTTGGTACCTCCACCAATTTTGGCCAAAATTTTAGTAGTCCTACCATATATAGCAGCATCGCCAGGTTTAGTCGAGCGTCACCAAATTTAGCATATATTTCTTGGGACTCTTCTTTTTTTGGAGCAATCTTTGGTTTTTTTCTCATATCTTGAGCAAACGGAGGCATTTTTGGCCAAATAAGATATCGTATGAAAGCTGGTTCCAAGCCCGATCTGATTTTATGGGTTTGGTTTTATGATTTTATCATCTTGCAGGGTTTTTTTCAATCAAATTTAGGGTTCTTTTTCATTCTAGGAGCCATATCTTTCTCATCTAGGCTCCATTTTTTTACTTCCGCACATCGTTGGAAAGATGGTTATGTGCTCTTTCTTTTGGTATGGGTCTCATCTATAGAATCTAATAAAGGTACATTTTATTCAAGTTTTTCATTTTGCTATCTGGTGAATATCTTGGATGTTTCAGGTCCTGGGATTGTTTTCCTTGCATGGTATGACTCCTTTATAGCTATTACTTATGCTCCTACAACTTTCTGTCATTCCTGAACATTGTAGACATCTATTTCTATAGCAATTTTTATTTTACAAACACACTGAGATAAAGTGTCATTTGTTGCATTCTTGGGATCTTTCACATTTTGTGCCTGTTTATACTCACACTACATTATAAAGTGTCATGGGGGATTTGATCTACCTTTTTCAAGTGATTATTCCTTCCATGACATTAGCCTCATGATGTGTGTCAAGAGATTGATCTTTCCATGACACCATCCTTTATATGTGTTTGTACTTTCTTTTGCACTTTCCATGTTCCTAATTCTTTGACATGCAGTTGTTCTTGGAAGTCTGGTTCAATGTACCTATCATGCCTCTCCTTGCTCAGCATTATGGGGGCATCTCATGTTGGTTCTAATGCTTCCTTGGTTTAATAGAGTGAGCTATGTATTTAGTATTTGTTCCTATGTACTAGGTGGATGCAGTCGTTGGGTACCTATGCATTTCGATAAGATGGATCATTTACCATATGGAAACTCTTTCATTCCTATTTTGGAGGAATCCTTCCATCTTTTGATAAGATTTTCATACTTTGGTCTTTTTTGTCATATATATCTTTGAGTTCTGATGTTTTCCTTTGTTTTCCATCCTGATTCAAGTAGTGTCCTTTAAGGGAACTCATACAGATTACAGTCTTCTCTACCTGATCATGTTCTATTACAGTGGAGGTTCTAGAAATTATTCTTTGACGATGTTTGAAGCTTCATGCTTCAATGGTTTTCTTCATGTTCAACCTTTGTTCCTATTTTCTGGGACATTCTCTAGTTTAGAGGCTTCTTCAGTCCTTCACTAGGCTTCATCTCCTTTTGGAGAGGGGTTTATCCCACTAGGTTTTCTCCTTTTCTCCTCTTTACAAAGATTTATTGTACTTGGGTACCTGATCAGGCCATGTTGTCGGTGTTGATATTTTGTAGCTTATGTCTGATAAATCTTATAAGACTATTGAATATATATATAGATAGATAGATAGATAGATAGATAGATAGATAGATAGATAATTATATATATATATATATATAATTATGTGAGATATAATATATATAGATATATATCTAAAATAGGATTAGGAGAAATTAATATAATAATGATTTAGAAATATTACGTGTGTGTGTGTGTGTGTAGTAGTTACATAATCAATTGTCATTATATTAATCTAAATAATAATGAATAGACATCTCCCATGAAGGGACATGTCTCTCCTATCCTCATTCTCAATATAAATGAAAGAGAGATTGTTGCATTTGAAAAACACATACAACATAGAGTGTTATTACATTTGCAACTATCCTAAAACTTAACATGGTATCAGAGCCAGACTGCAAATGTATGAGAGTATTTTGTTGAAAGTGAATGTGTGACTGTCTCAGAAAATAGATTCTTAGTGTGAGGACCATATCTCACAAATCCACCAATGTATTCTACTAAATTTTGGATATGTTGGTGAAAATAAAATTGCGGAGAATCACACCAAAGAGATTAGAGAGAAACTGTCTGGTTCAAAAATTATGGCTGACTGTGTACTGGTCTATGTGAAATTCCTAAAAGTGGCTTTCATTAAAGAGATATTAATTTGCTATGATCATGGTCAAGCATTAACAAAGAAGCACATATTAAAGGAAGGGTTTCTCTTTCTAGAAATAAATCAATAATTATAGAGTGTCACCTCTCTCTTGGAACAATCAAGTCATTTCACAAGAAGACATGAGAATTGTTCAATGATATAAGAGTGGGAATTGTAAATTGTGGGGGGGAATAATAACCAATGTTACATTTCCATTTGAACCATCCTTAGTGGGGAGATAATTCAAAGGGGAGATGTCTCTCAAATAATCTGAGAAGGTGTTTTATAATTTGATTTATATGGACCTTCATTGAAGCAACTTGTGTCAAGGATGTTAATTTAAGATAAATATCTATTATCATTGAATATTACATTTATCTACTAATTATAGTCAATCTGTCATCTGTAATTCTATACGTACTATAAGAGATATTTGCCTTGATCTTTTTCGGAGATCCTCTTGCAAGAAAACAAGATTGATATCAGATTCAGAGGGAGTCTGATACTTCAGAGGTAACTTTGGATGAGGATCTTAGAAGATTGATATCAGATTCAGAGGGAGTCTAATAGTTTATCTTAAGCAATCTTGGATGAAAAAGATCAACAAATTGATATCTTCTCAATGAGTTCTTCTCTGTGAGAGAAGTTCAAGGTGAAATCCCTTATTTCCACCCTCTACGCTGAGGCATGGTGGATGTCATATGTGTGACTCCATGTTTTTAATGGTCATGCCCCTATGTAAATCATGAGGAAGTGACGACTTCCAAATGATTATCAATTGTATTTGTAAAATTTATTGGAAGGTGATGATCTTACAATAACTTGACCTTTTATTGTGATAGACATCTTGTGAGAGCTTGTGGATATAATCGTTGATGGAGGTAATCCACCTGAGAGCTTGTGGATGGAATCATCGATAGAGGCAATCCACCTAAGAGTTTGTGGATAGAATCGTCAATGGAGGTAATCCACATCTTGAGACTATGTTTCTATTGATTACATCAAGAGGATGATGATTTCATTGCTTACATCATATGATTGATGTTTTCAAGTGTCATATAAGGGTTGACATTTATCCTCCCTAGCTAAGAGGGAGTGTTGATGTTTGTAGAAATATTTATACAAAGAGAACGACGCTCTCAATATCATGAAATGATATTTTTATGAATCTATGAGTTATGGTGAATATCATGAGACTTGATATTCCTGGTTAGACCATATCTCTGATATCACAGTAATGTGATATCAAAATAAAACTTTCACAATTAACTTTGTGTTGCTCTCTTTGATGGATTTTATCCTCCCTAGCTAAGAGGGAGTGTTGATGTTTTGTAGCTTCTGTTGGGTTAATCCTATGAGACTATATATATATATATATATAAGGAGAAATTAATATAATAATGATTCAGAGATATTATGTGTGTGTGTGTAGTTACATAATCAATTGTAATTATATTAATCTAAATAATAATGAATAGACATGTCCCATGAAGAGACATGTCTCTCCTATCCTCATTCTCAATATAAATGAAAGAGAGATTTCTGCATTTGAAAAACACATACAACATAGAGTTCTATTACATTTGCAACTATCCTAAAACTTAACAGTCGGGACCCATTTCCTGCTTTTAGTAGTTGTTTCTAGGTTATAGCTACTCCCTAAGTTTATCTTAAGGGGGGTGTTAGAGTAATAAATTATTTCACTTATTAATTAAATCATTTTTATTTAATTATTAATTCACTTATTATCTCTATTTTACTTAAGCTAAAATTTAGGCATATAATAATTAATTCTTTTATTAATTACTATCATGCAACCTAGGTTTTTACCTTTTAGGATTTTGATCACCTTTATAAGGTTTGATCTCTTTGTAATTTGATTATCTGAGAATGCTATTGTGTTGATGGTTTTCTCTCCATTGTTTACACAATACATTTCCTCTTTCATTGATATGTTATGTCTGGCCTCCATAGCTTTCATTTCTCTCTTTCTGTGACAGGTTTGCATGCAAGTGATTCTTGGGCGCTGTAGGGTTGATTTTTCATCAACTCCAATAGGATACTAATGTCGTGGAAGAGAAAGATTTTGTAACAATAATTTTATACACGGGAGAATATCATAGTACAAAATAGATTATTAAGAAAGAGATAGTGGATCCTTGAAAGGAAAAGAAAAAAATAATAACCTAATATAAGCCATAAGTGATATATCTTTTATAATAAGCATGCACTTTCAAGAAAGCATAAGGTTGCAACTAAAGATGTAAATCTCCTAAAAAGGAGAATATCCTTGTGTAAAACAACAAATACATGCAAGAGAGAACATCATATTATAAAAGATGCAAGCTTCACAAAGGATATTGGATGTATTGGATAGGAAGAGAAAAAGAGGAAGGAAACAATATGCTCTCTAAGTGGTTTCCATTTATAACAGAAATGTGTTTTCAAGCAAGCATAAGGTTGCAACTTGGGATGTCAACCTCCTGAAAAAGAGAATATCCTTATGTAAAATAATAAATGTATACAAAAGAGTATTATGTTACTCACAAATTATGATTGCACCTAAAATTGTATCACCATAAATGATAATGAGCCTACAAAGGATAGGCTTATCAATGTCACATAGTAAGGAGAAACATAATAGGATATAGTTATTATGTAGAATGACCATGAAAAATGTGTCATTCATTGTTGCAAGTCATTTGAATCAAAACATAATCAATGAATTCTTGAAATTTACACTTCAACTCATATCATCCATTAGTCTTATGGTCGTGAATTTGATGAGACATATAAATGGAACAATTGTCGTGTTTGTGTTTTCTATTTTTGCACTTGTTTCTCAAAGGAAGAGTAATTAAGTTGGCTTTAATCAGCTCAAACAAAATAGTCTCTTGTTGTGAGGATAAATTAGGAGAAAAATGTATAAATTGATTAGGAAAATGGAAAGGTTGGAAACCTAAAGTGTCTTTTGAAAATTCTCATGAGGAAGGTGTGATGTATCAGTAAGATAAGAGTCTCTTTTAGGTGGAATGGGATTGAAATCTAAAGAGGAACAGTCAATATCCACACATTCATCAAACAGATTTGTTTGATTCTCAAATTCAAGGGTCTTATTCTCACTATGGAATGTTGGTCTAAAATCCAAGGTTCCTTGATCATCATCTTGAAGAGTTGATGGTCCACCTTTCTATATTGGAAAAAAGAAGTGAAGGAAATGGAGATTGAATAGAGTTAATATGATTATGCTCCTTAAGTTCTAAAGTTGGGTTTGTGGAAAGAAACTCATCAAGGATATCATCCTCTTGAGGATTGTTGTAGATGTATGGTACTGCATGATAATTAGATTCCAAAGAACCTTGTACAAAAATCCATGATTTGTTTTGAGAGGTATCTTGAATGTTATTGAATTGATTGGGCTCATTAAGTTTACAAGATTCCTTAGGAAAAGAAAAAGCATCAATGATGTTATCCTCTAATTCTAAGGTATGTTTAGGAGAAGGACAAACATATCTCATCAAGGCCTCATCTATAGAATTAATGTAAATAAAACTCATAGGAAGTGGTTTATCACTAGGAAAAATAGTCATATAGTCATCCTCTTGTACCAAATTATCCTTATAAGGAAGAGACATTGTAGAAGAAAGTGTAAGATATAAAAATGTAAGATAAGACATGGATGTTATTTAAAATGTAAGGGGTAAGTAAGATGTTTCTTTTAACCTCAAATACACAAAGGAAGGATCAAAATTGATTAACCCCAAAGGAAAGATCAATGCATAGATGAATCAATCTATTGGATATGAGAACAAAGAGGAAGACCTTAGATCTCATTTTATAGAAAAGAATGTGTGATAGATTTAGAAAGATTAAGAACTTTAATTGAAATGAATAGGAGGAAAGTACTAACCTTAAAATGCTATAGATCTGAAGAATGTTGTTTTCAAGGGTCTGCACTGAGCTTCTGTAAATTTTGAAACCAGATCTAGAATAGAAATGCAGAGATGGACAAAACCCATAAATCTTTTTTTGATCTAGCACGGTTCTGATTTTGACCCTCAAGACAATGTCACCATTGACCTAGAATTTTTGATTTTGACCTAGGGTAGAATTGACCTCTAATTCTGACCTAAAATCTTTGATAGAAAAAAAAATTTCCAGATCTTAAAGGTTTTCCGAAAAGGGTATCCGAATCTGCACTCCAACTCACTGTTCTAAACCTATACCTACAAGAAAAATGGTTTGTTTGTTGGGGGAGGGGTTTGCCTTGGTCAAACCCTGATTTTGGAATTAGCCTCAAACTATAATTGAAATTTCATAAGTAAAACAAAGTAATGAACAAATTCACCTTTCTTGTATGGAAACCCTTGTGAAGGATTCGAATCTGTGGATCCACAAGTATGTATGCACCAAATGGATGTAGAATGTAGAATGTAGAATGTAGGATGTCTCAAATCAGTTTCTTTTAGATCTTCAACACTAATCTTGAATGGATCTTTGGATAGGAAGAGGCTTGGAGGAATGTGGATGGAGAAATCTTCAACAATAGGGCTCCATAGAGATTGAATCCTTCAATGGCTACCAATGGATCTCCTTGATGAATTGAGTGCTTGAAAAGTGCTTGAATGCTTGAGAGTAGATGTTTGCTTCAAATCTTGCTTCTTAGCTTGTCTCTTCAAGTCTTGAGCGCTTGTGATTATGCTTGATGATGGTTATTCATGGTTTTTTGGTTCATTGTTCATGGTTAGAGAAAATGAGAGGAGAAAGCTTTCTTATATATGAATCTAGGGAACAATCTTCTAGAGAGGCCTACATAGGAGAATTAAATTCCAATTAGACCTATACAATCAAAAGAGGACCTATATTAAATATAATTTAAGAATCGTCGCTTCAAAGACCGAAACAGCTGACTCGAAAGTGATAATTAAATCTTTCTAAAGCCCGATATCCAGAAACCCCAGAAACTTGAAATCTGAACCTTGGGTCAAAAAAAGGTCAATTCTGACCTAGGTCAAGGTCGAGATTGACCTTGACCCAGAAAGGTCAATTCTGACCCTAAGGTCAAAAATCTTAGTTTGTAGTTTAGGGTGTCAGAAACAAGCTAGGGAAAAGTGGGATGTGGGGCAGAACATGGGAAAAAGCTAGATCCAAGTTAGAGACCCATTCAAGGTGCTTGACATGACCCCAAACCATTTACTCAGAAGGATAAACTAGTATACCATGGAAGTGCTTCCATTTTCTGACTATACATTTAGCCCCCACTTTAGCAAGAGTATGGGCTCAATGAAAACTATTGGTAAAGGAGATCATGAAGAATAGATAATCTTATTGAAATCAAAAGGGACAAAGGAATCCTTAAGTTCCCAGGGACTTAAGTCTTTATCAACCCTAAGATCAAAATAAGAGAGACATCACCAGTTAAAGAGAAAAAGAGAGAGGGTGTGATTACCTCGCCCAATGAGAACTTATGTCCCATTGTGAACCACACAAGGAAATAGTGCAACTGGAAAGATGGAGTTGAACCGCCTTGTGAATTTGGCTACTCACTAGTCAACCCATCAGGGAGATCCAGTCTTAAGGACACCTTCCAACCTTAAGGGATCAAAACATTGTAAATTGAAACTAGAGGGATCAAGAGATCCGTATAAATTTAAACTGGAGGGATCAAGAGATCCTATAAGGTAAAAATCCATGCTTTAAGGATTAGTCTTTAATCCATAAAGGGAAAAAATTTTAATTTTGAAAATATTTTGAAAGTGTGTGTGTGCAAAAAGTGAGTAGAGTGTATGCCCCCACATTAAAGTCATTGCTAACACTTTAACAAGATAAATGGATTTAACGAATACATAAACAACTCTACTAATTACGTTTCCACTATGAGATGCCCCCAAACAAAGACAAATCAAGGGAAATACCACATATACATACAAAAAATACAGAAGGGATCTACCTACTATGGGGTCAGTATGATCATAAGATAATATGTATATATAGATATGATATTATTACAAGTGAATTGACATCATTCCCCAAATAAAGTAGAACTACAATCGTAATGGAGGAAAGAAAACTTAAGAGTTACGAAGAAGAATATTTTCATACCACAACATGGAGACCAAAAAGAATGAGTGCTACCATGTCGTAGATCCAAGCGGACTACACAAGGAAAACATTTATAAACAATAGCACAAGTACAACATAACATGAAAAGAACATATAGAAGAGTAAAGATACATATAGATGAATTGTACAATAGGTTTGATTCCTTTATCACATTGCACCAACAAAGTAACAAGGGTCATATAAAAGAATCTAACAAACATTTAGCAAACACATTACGGGAGAAGCACAATATAGTAGGAAAACACAAAAAGGGCTACCATATAGGACAAGACAATCAAGCGCATCGCCTACTCTCCCTATCACAATTTATATCATTTAGGGAAGGTGGGAAACTCACAAGAGGGACTATATCCAATACAGTAGGAATAATAGTCAGTTCCAAACAAGGATCCTCTTGAGAATCATGATGTTTGATACTAGGTGTAATTATCAATTGAGTTGAAATCATATGAGGTAAATCAGTATCAAGATAGATGGTCTCATATTCATCACCAAGATCAATAGGATCATCAAGAGTATCCTCCTCATCAAGATTAATTAAAATAGGATCTAAGATGTGAATAGAATCATCATAATCAATCATCTTAACATCATTATGAACATTAACTTTATCCAACACATCAAGCATAGGTTGGTCAAAAGAAGGTGAAGAATTTTTATGAGCCCTAGCATTAGCCCTACGCTTCTTACGATGTTCATTAGCAGATTTGTTACATTTTTCATTGTTTGACACATGTTGAGGACTAGGAGGAATAACAACTGGTTCCTTCACATGTTCTATAGGAGGATTAGTAGGATTCATAGTAGGCTGAGAAGCAACACTGGGAGGTTGAATAATAGAGATAGTAGTAATGGATAAAGGAGGTATAGAAGGAGTGGGAAAAATACCACTGTTAAGATCTATCCTAGGCAGGCTTAACTTGACAATCTTGCGATGTTTATAGGCTTAATATGAACGAAAAAGGTTATCAGGGTGAGGAGAACATGAATGAGGTAATGAAGGCCAAAATAAATCAAGAGTAGCACAATCTCTAGGCCTAGAAGGTTTATACAAACTATGATTAATCATTTTCACATCTCCATTATGAATGAACTTAATACACTTATGAATAGGAGAAGCAACAGCATGCATAGCAGTTATCCAAGGCAAACCAAATTTGACTTGAAATTGATCAGAAGTAGGAACAACAATGAAGGTAGTATCTACAACTTTACCACAAAGTTCAATAGGCAAGTTAATAGAACCAAGTGCAGGATAGAGAAAACCATTAAAAGTTTGGATCCATGCATCAAATGTATCATAGCAATCACATTGTAGGTTTTTCATAAAAATATATTCCTCAGTAATGACATTTATTAAAGATGTGGGATCAACAAGACAACCACACGTAGGTATCTTAGCAATCCTAGAAAAATATAAAGGGGACCATCGGGAGCCTTAATAGTCTCGAAATCATCAAAGCTGATTGAGAGTTCTATAGGTCATTTATCCTTAATTTTTTTCTGAGGTTTAGGTGAAACTTGAATTTGAAGTGGAGGCGAAGGATCTTGAATAGTAGGTTGAGTTGAAACAGTGCACTCCACATGATTAACAATGTGATTGAGATCATCCATCTTTGGATTGTAAACAATATCCACAGAAGATGGTTGAGCGATGGTATTACTATCATGTGTAGGTAAAGGATTTTTATAGATTTGAAGGATTTGATTAGGAAGAGAGATAGATTTTTTCCCATTACCATCAAAAATATCAACAGATAAGGCATTATAATCGATTAAGTCTTTAAGCTTATGCTTTAGAAAATAACATTTTTTAGTATCATGGCCATTATGTCGATGGTATTGACAAAAAGCTTTAGAGTCAAAGGATTTTGATGTCATTGTCATATGGAGAAGAGGTCGAATAGGTGGCAAGGTAATCATATTAGCACTTAACAACCTACACATAATAGAATGTAAAGATTCAGAGAGAGGAGTAAACATACAATTCATACAAAAAGCAGTGGATGCAGAAGTGGCATTGTTGGATGCAACAGCAACTTGATCAGCAACTACATTTGTCTATTTATTAATCCTAACATAGATTTTAGGTTTCTGAAACTTATTAGGATTAGGAGTGGCATCACTCTTATCAACTGGAATAGGAGCCATTGGAGTGTTTCTCCCAAATTGACTCACTTGTAATTGATAATGATGAAGTGTTGCACAAAGTTGTTGAAAAGAGGTAAATTCAGTAAGCAAAATCTTATCTCTAATATCCTTTTGTAAATTTTAAATAAACATATTATGAATATCAATATCAGGAACAAGATAAGAAATCTGAGCATATAAATGCTTAAATCTACGAATAAAATCAGTCAATTTTTCCTTAGTGTTTTGTTTACAATGCGTTAAATCAGTTAAGGAAACTTGTAGACCAATGTTATTTTGAAATTGTTGGATAAAGGTGTTAGCAAGTTTAGGAAAAGAATCAATAGAATAAGGAGGTAAAGAACAATACCATTGCAAGGCCTTATCACGAAAATTTCTAGCAAACAACTTAGCTAAAATCCTATGGTCATGAGCATAATCACTACAAAGGATTTGAAATGTTTTAACATGAGTAATAGGATCTCCTTTACCATTGTAATTCTCAAGATGAGGCATATCGGCTTGCTGAGAGACATTAGCATGAATAATGTCTAAGGATAAAGGACTACCCATGTCACATGTAGGAATGCTTAACTTGGATTGGGTTAAAGATGCCAGTTGTTGTTGTAAAGATGACACAGTTTGAGCTAAACTAATGATTTTGGAATCATTAGAAGAAATAGGTGGCATAGAAATATTAGGAACACTATGAAAAGTGTAGGAAGTGACAGGAATGAAAGACACAACCGGTGGAACACTTGGAACCACAGTTGGGAAGGGATTGGAATAAGTAAAAGGAACACTATGATATAAAGGTTGTGAGGTAGGTAGAGATACTGGTGGAAGACTCACAGGAATAGATGAAATTGGGAGAGATGTAGTCATCAAAGGAGGAGTGTAAGTAGGAATTCTAGGTAAAGGAATGGAAGAAGGTCCCTCACTAGTGACAGGAGGAGTGAATCCTATATCTTGAGCCTCTTGAGCTAAAGGTTTAACATTCAAATGCACAAGATGAGTGATGCCATGCAAGAGATTAACACCTTGATCACTATCATGAAGGACTTTCTAAAGAGCCTCTATATCTTGGATGGAATCTTGATTATGGTTTTCTTGAATAAGTCAATTTCCCATTTTATCAAGTTCTATTGAAAGTTTTTGTACTTGTTCAGGCGGAACTCTTAAAGCATCATCCTCATCATGACATGAGTGAGAAGAGTTATGCTCCATAGAAGGATTGGAATCATGAGTGGTCAAATTTTCATCTGGGATCATAAGGAAAGGAGAGGAAGACTCAGGATCAAAGGAACCCATAAGTCTATGGCTTCTTCTAACCGGGATACTATAAGTAGGACTAGAAGTAGTAAAGCTCATACACCAATGCAATGCAAATGAACTAATCTAGGAAACATAAGATTTTAATTTTTAATTTTTGAATTGTAAATGAAAGAACATAAAAGTAAGCTAATCTACTATGCATGCAAGATCTAACATAAAAATATAAAATCTAACACCAAAAAGAAAGAGTTGTCTATCGCAGGCTCACCAAAATGTAAGATAAGAAATGGATGTTATTTAAAATGTAAGGGGTAAGTAAGATGTTCCTTTTAACCTTAAATACAAAAGGAAGGATCCAAATTGATTAACCCCAAAGTAAGGATCAATGCATAGATGAATCAATCTATTGGATATCACAACAAAGAGGAAGACCTTAGATCATGTTTTATAGAAAAGAATGTGTCATAGATTTAGAAAGGTTAAGAACTTTAATTGAAATGAATAGGAGGAAAGTACTAACCTTAAAATGCTACAGATCTTAAGAATGTTGTTTTTGGGGGTCTGCATTAAGTTTTTAGGAATTCTACAACCGGATCTGGAACAGAAACGCAGAGATGGACAAAACCTAGAAATATTTTTTTGATCTGGCACAGTTCCAATTTTGACCCTCAAGTCAATGTCACCATTGAGCCATAATTTTTTATTCCAACCTAGGGCAGAATTGACCTTTGATTCTGACCTAAAATCTCTGACAGAAAATATGTTTCTAGATCCCGATAGTTTGTCAAAAAGGGTATCCAAATCTGCACTCCAACTCATTGTTTCGAACCTGTTCCTACAAGAAAAATGGTTTGTTTATTGGGGGGAGGGGTTTGCCTTGGTCAAACCCCAATTTTGGAATTAACCTCAAAGGATAATTGAAATTGCATAAGTAAAACAAAGTAAATGAATAAATTCACCTTGCTTGTATGGAAACCCTTGTGGCGGATTCGAATCTGTGGATCCACAAGTATGTATGCACCAAATGGATGTAGAATGTAGAATGTCTCAAATCATTTTCTTTTAGATCTTAAACACCAATCTTGAATGGATCTTTGGATAGGAAGAGGCTTGGAGGAATGTGGATGGAGAAATCTTCAACAAGAGGGCTCCATAGAGCTTGAATTCTTCAATGGCTACCAATGGATCTCCTTAATGAATTGAGTGCTTGAAAAGTGCTTGAATTCTTGAGAGTAGATGCTTTCTTCAAATATTTATTCTTATCTTGTCTCTTCAAGTCTTGAGCACTTGTTATTATGCTTGATGATGGTTATTCATGGTTTTTTGGTTCATGGTTCATGGTTAGAGAAAATGAGAGGAGAACGCTTCCTTATATATGAATCTAGGGCACAATCTTCTAGAGAGGCCTACATAGGAGAATTAAATTCCAATTATACCTATACCCTTAGAAGAGGACTTATTTAAATATAATTTAAGAATCATCACTTCAAAGATCGAAACAGCTGACCCTGAAGCAGGAATTGAAGCCCGATATCCGGAAACCCCAAAAACTTGAAATCTAGACCTTGGGTCAGAAAAAGGTCAATTCTGACCTAGGTCAAGTTCAAGGTCAACCTTGACCCAGAAAGGTCAATTTTGACCCTGAGGTTAAAAATCTCAATTTTCAGTTTAGGGTGTCAGAAACACGTTGGGGAAAAGTGGGAAATGGGGCAGAACAGGGGAAAAAGCTAGATCCAAGTCAGAGACCCATTCAAGGTGCTTGACATGACCCCAAACCACTTACTCAAAAGGCTAAACCAGTCTACAATAGAAGTGCTTCCATTTTCTGACTATATAGAAAGATCTTCATTTTTATTGAAGGCCTCTTTGGTAAGAGGAAGATCTTTACAAGGAATGGTCATAATCACAATATTCTTATAGTTGGGATCAATTTTGGGAAGGTGAACATTATAGGAAGAACTAAATTAAAATCATATGCATGAAATGGAATGTCTTGAAGATCATGAAGAAAACTTGAAATTGAACAAGGAAATGAAGAGAACAATTCCATTGAAAATAAAATGCAATAACTATGCATAAAGTATTTTTGTATTTTTCTTGATTGTTTGGACAAAATGTAATGCAATGCAATCTAAGAATAAACTAGATCTATGAAACAAGATGCAAAAAAAAATGTCTTTTCACAATGCAAATATATTAAATGAAACAACGCAATTGAGTAAAGAAAATCTAAACACCAAATGAAAGGTAGAAGCTAGAGATCTAGATGCATACAATGTAAAAATATAGTGATCAACACAATGCATACAAAGTAGATCTGAATGCAAAAAGGGAATCTAACACCAAAATCAGAATGGAAATGTTATAAGTCAGGTTCACCAAAATGTAATGTAGAAAATTGTGAGCGATACTAAAAAGGTAGATCACTCACCAAATTCAACGTACATTGGTATACCAAACTCCCAACAAAGTGAAGTCGATTTGCACAACTGAGAGAGAAAGGGTGAAAATTCATGATCTACATAATCTGGGGTATTGGTGGTTCCTTATGATAAAGCTAATGATGATATGAAAATTTGCTAAATGATTAAGTAAAGAAAACACAATAAGAGAAATGAACTTATCTTGATCTAGGAGTGAACAAATGAATTTCAGATCTGAGTTTTACTATCACAGAGATGTCAGGAACAGAAAATGTTCTGGATTTGGAACCTTGGTGCCTGTATCTTCTAGCTATGAAAAATATAGATTCCCATGACTATGCCAACTCAAGTCGGCCTAGTCTAAGAAATTCGGCCTTGTCCTGGAGATTCCAAATCTGGTGAATTTTGTAGAGAATCAATCACTGGTTCTGTAACTATGAGAATCTGGATCCGAAACTCCGCCACCTGTTCCTACACATAGAAAAGAAGGGGAAATTTTTGTGGGAAGGGGCTTGCCTTGGTCAAGCCCTATATAGTAATTAACCTTGAAATGAAATATATGTAGTTGAAAGAATGTTGTCATCTAGTAGAGATTAGATCTAAACAATAGAGTATATCATCCCGTGTAGATGCATTTTTCCTTAGAATGTGATTAAGTATGTTGATGCAATAGCTTTGACTCAAAAAAAAAAAAAAAAGGAAACCATGTAATACAAAACCTCATGTAGTAGATAATGTAATTTTCCTCAATGAGGAAGAGAGAGAGAGAGAAAGAAAGAAAGAAGAAGACTTGGTGGATGAATGTAGATCTCCTTCCTTGATGTCAAACTCATTTTCTTTGCCTCCAATAGGAAAATATCTAGATCTATGGAAGGAAATACCTTCAATACATGATGATGGAATGAAGACTTGAAATTCTTGATGGCTTCCTTTCACTTGAGCGCTTGAATGTTTTGAATTCACAATATCTTTCTTGATAATGCTTGCATGAAGATGAGATATGAAAATGAGGGGAAGAAGTCACCTTTTATATGCATTTCGAGGCTCAGATTTAATAAGGTCAACCCAGATTAGGCACCTAGGAGAAACAACCTCGCATCAGGCCCAGATCCCACTAAATGAAAAACCTCTAGGACAAGGCTGATGTAGTCCATGCAAACTTTTTCAAAGTTTTCCTGGGACCTAGGGTTGTGTGCTAAGAGGGGGATCTGAAAGCCTTTGTTTCTCAGGAAATTGGGGCAAATCCCAATATCTAAAATGCATGAAAAATGACCTAGGAGGGAAATGAATTATGAATGGATGGAAAAGTGCATAGAAATTAAAGCCAACCTCAAGTTTGAAGGATGACCTATATCTGAATTAATTATGCATTTAAGTGCCATATGAGATCCTACCATAAGAAACACACTAAAGTGGACTCAAATGGTCCCAAAATTAGCACAAATTAAGTGCTTACATTTTAGGACGATACACATTTAATGGAGCTTGAACACTAGTTTTGGCTCTAAGCCTAGCCAAGGGATAGCTCAATCACTAAAATGGCCAGTAGAGGATTTTGATTTACTGCTTAATGGCTAAATGATTTACAACACAGATTAAATGCCTTTTACAATGCATAAAGTAATGGAATCAATGAATTGTAATAAAAATTTAGCTTCCTCAATGTAATGATCCTATTTTTAGCTCGTACTACTTTCTTCATTTTTTCTATTGTGCTAATAAATAAATTTATCATTGGGTAAAAGCACAATAATCTATCACCTTTTAAGCTAGCTTGATTGACTTGGCTAAGTTAGACTCAGCCCAGTCTAACTCGGCCGAATCAACGTGGCACTAAATGGCACCTACATGGCCAAGTCAGCTCATGTACGAACCAATGGGAGGGCTAGTAGGACTCGGCCGAGTCTGACTAGGCCGAGTCTACCTAGGTGGCATGCCATGTGGCAACCAAACCTCCAAAATATAAAAAATCCAAAAGTTTGCACTTCTGCTATTATTTTCTCTACTCAAACTAGACAATGTCAAAAAACTAAAAGTACCATTTTCTAGATCTTGGAACTACGATTCTTGACATATAAATTTTATATTGTTTCGACTACAAAACATTGAACAAATTTGTTAAAAACTACATGTAGGTTATTAAAGCTTTCAGAAGTTGTTGATTCAAATAATAAAAAAAAAATCTAAATCAATTTTAAAATTTTAAAAATCATAGATAACACTAGCGAAGTGAGTCCTCTTCAATAATATGTAATTTATTTAGTTTTTGGTATAGTTTTGATAGAGGAAAAATGGCGGGAGACAAAAACTGTTGATTTCAAGTAAGTTCAACTTTGAATACTTATAACGGACAAAATATACATTGAAAACACTTCTTTTTTTTTCAGCACTACCTATACATGTCATCTAAAACATATTCTGAAATTGGAGGAAAAAACAATGTTTTACTTATAATGATTTGGGGGGAAGTAAACTCCCTGATTTACAGTATTTTTCAGAAAATGAAAAATAGACCTAAAAATTTTTAAAAACATATTAATTTTGGTTCATTTTGTTTAAAAAAAATTATAGGCATATAATTCATCCTATTTGACACATTTCATTAGTTTACATCATCTTCAAATTCTCAATAAAAATGTGACTTTTATGCCCTTGAAGTTTTACAATTTTGGTGATGTTAACCTTTTCCTTTGTAAAAGGGTGACAGATTATTGTGCTTTTACCCCATTGTGATTATTTCTCCAAAACTAACCCTATTTCCCTCAAGAGCAGTGACAATCGTCATAACAATTGGAGAGATTGCAATCAAACCACAATCTTCCTCTACATTTGAGAGGGGTAGCTCCCTCGTATGAAGGTTTATTTGGTATTTTTGTGTATAATTCGCTTAAAAATACAAAAGGGAGACAATACAAAAGGGAGACAATACAAAAGTAAAGAAAATAGATTTAAAAAATCCTTACGGGTAGACCTAAATACCAAATCAAACTATATGACTAGTAACAATTATAAAGGGGTTTATCACCAAATATGTTTAGATGTGCAATGACAATGAATAAGGGATGATGAATATCAGCATACAAAGAGATAGACTTCTTCAACACATTAAAACTAAGATACCAAAGCCTGTTTGTGTATCATTAAATCAATTGCATAAACTTAAACATTTCAATAGATAAATTATGATTCACACAATGAGACGGAAGGATTACCAATTTAACATACAAGAGATTAGTAATGATAACATAGGACATCGAAAGCATATTATTCAAATGCTTCCTTTACTATCTTTATGAAAATATACAAGTTACTAAACCATTCCATACAAAGTGCGAACATAAATTTTTTTCAAAAGTGTCCTTGGAAAATTCTCCAGAGTTTCCCCTCTATAAGAGTCCCTTTTTACACTGCAAAAGCCTTGTATTTATAGGCTTACAAAATAACTACCTTGTAACTACTTATCATAACTACTTACATAGCCACCTAGATAAACACTCAACATAACTTCTTTGCATAACTACCCAAATGATCACTTCCAATAATTACATGAGTGATTACATCTAATAACTTACCTTTTTGGAAACAAGTTAAGATTTGCCTAATTTTTATAGAAATAAAGCCCAAATTGTAACTTTTATTTACAATAAGTCATGCAAGTCACTTTTACAGAAAGAGAAGGACACATGCATTTTGTATGTGTACCATATATGATAGTATGATTGAGAATCCATCCTTACTTTTTCTGGAAATATCAATGATAAGTAGTTATCTTGAAACTCTCTTTTGACTCATGGCCTATTATGTTTTTCATAAATGTGGTAACTCTAAGGCCTCTAATAATACTTGAATTAGAGTTAATGAAGCCATGTCAATCTTCACAATTGTGAAATTCATATATCTCATTTTTTTTAATATTAGCCTTCTTTTGAAGTTATTCACCTTAAAAGAGAGAACTTTTTACCCTCAAAGATCCAAAGTTCAAACCTTTGTAGCATTCAATCTTGTTGCAATAATTTATAACAAAGAATGCTTTATAATATGGGTTCCATCAAAGTTCAACTCTTTCTTATAGGTCTTCATGTAATTCTATCCATGACATCTTATATGCAATCATATATTCTCATGCAGAATGAAAAACTTGTCTCTCTCCTTCAATGAGTTGTCTCCATTTGAGAAACTATATTGCTCTCTTTATTCACCACTAGAGTGTTTTGTTTAATCAAAATATTGAACATACTATGTGTAACCACCTGAATTCGGTCTGTCGCAACTATGGACCCTATTTGCCCTAAGTGTGATCATACTCTCGATTTATGTCCAAATGACCCTGTTACTGCTTGGCATAATTCTTTTAATCAATTTAATGTCCTAGGTGATTTTTATCACTGATTTATATTATCTATTATAGCCATACAATTCAAATCAACTTTGACCAATCAGATCAAATCAAAATCAAACATGGCTATAATATTTAATTATAAAGGAATTAAATAAATCCTTTTATCAAATATCACTTGCATTCAACCCATTCCCCTAGCCTATTTAATTTAATTAAAATGG
>MU225084.1:1062668-1076690 GCA_018584345.1 Thuja plicata | reverse complement strand
GTTTTGAGAGCAAATAAGCCTTCACTTGAGATTAGAATTGCATTGTTATGCTGCTAGAATAATCATAGAATTACATTCCATTTCATCTCATGCTAGTTTATCATTGCTATTTCATCTTTTATAGTTACAATGCATGCTTTTACATCATTTAGCTTGTTTTTTTTAAATCAAATCCTTCATGCTAGGTTGTATTAGTCACTGATTCAATAGCATATTATGAGGGCTGATATGTTTTTAATCACACTCCTCCTAGTTAGCAGGCAATAAGTCAATTTTAGTGGGTTCTATATGCTTTTCATGTTTTCACTAACCCCTTTGATGCTAATATAATGACTTATTGAGTGTTTGTGTCATTTCTGACAGGTACCCATTTACACACACACACTATGAATATCATCAGTACCCATCTTTGCAGTAGTATTGACACGTAACAATAGTTCAAAATCCCTATTCAATGACTTTTATTGCTCTCTTCTTGACGGCTTGAATTTGAAAATACCTTCTACCTTCATTTGCCAAGCCAATTTTTTAAATTTGCATGGATGTCTTGTACATGTAGATGTGAACTGTTTAAATAGCATGTAGTATTTGATGGCCCTTGATCTAAGTACAATGAGGTATCTGTTAGAATGAATTCAGAATAACTGAGAGGGGGTGAATCAATTATCCTCAGGTCTAGATGTATCAATTGAAACTTTATACCACTTTAAAAAAACTCAGATCTGCTCGGCAGTCACTAGTTTCCTCGGTAATTTACTGATGCTCGATCGACACTAGAAATTATGTTTGGGATACACTGGTGCTCGATCGACACAAACTTGCTCGGCATAAATTGTTCTCAGTAAACTGTCACCAAAAGATAAACAACACATTACTTTGTTGATGTGCCAACTAATCAAGTACCCTTGTGATTTCCCATAACTCAACCATTTCACTTGGTCTTCTTGTTAAATCTCCTTCATCAATAAATAGATATGGTACTCAAACAGATAGCAATAGTCTTACCAATCAAGGTTTGACATCAATGACAAAATAACAATTGTTTCCATTGTAGCTTTCCAACAATCTCCCTCTTTGGCATTGATGGCAACACTAAACAATAAAACAATAATTTTACAAACATAGTTACCATACAATCCAAAAAGTCTGCCTGTGTTCCTTGATATGAACAAATTTTCATTAATGTGCTTAGCTTCATTATGATTCTCATCTAGTAAAACATTACTCCCTATGTGTCTGTAATCACACTGATATCTTTCTTCTTTCTATTTATGTTCATCTATAGACTCCCTCTTTCAGTAAACTCTCCCTTTATCTTTAAGTATAGTAAACTCTCCCTCTTTGACAACAATGCCAAAGACGTTGACATCTTCATCATGCAGATTCTTTTGTTCTAAGCTTTGTGTCATGATGTTCATTTCATCTTGCTTATGACTGATCGTCTTTTCTGTTCAAGTCTTACTTTCAAAACTTTAGACAGCATCCTAAAGTGTGACTGTCTATGCATCAATGTGTCAAATATTTTGAGTATAACATTTGATGCAACAGTACCATTCTGAACTAATTAGCCTTAGTTAGGGGAATCAACCCTAATTTACCTCACAAATACTCATGAGCATCCTTGGGTAGTGCCTTTGTAAATATATCTGCTAACTATTCCTTAGTATTCACATATTCTAGTCTCACTTCCTTTTTCTGAACTAGCTCCCTCAAGTAATGATACTTGATAGCTATATGTTTTGTCTTAGAGTGCATTACAGGGTTCTTAGAAATATTAATGGCACTCGTGTTATCACAATATATGACAACTGGTTCTGTGATCTCCTCTTTCATACCTTTCAGTAGTATCTTCAACCACACAATATTAGAACAATTAACTGTTGTTGCCACATATTCAGCTTCAGTTGTAGATTGCGAGGTGACATTGTATTTCTTTCTTGTCCATGAAACCAATCTTTTTCCCAAAAGAAATGCTCCACCTGTGGTGCTTTTCCTGTCATCTACATTTCCATCCCAATCAGAGTCAGTGTAAACTCTAAGCTCAAACTTATCATTCATTTTGTAGTACAGACCATATTCATTTGTTCCTTTCAAATATCTCAGAATTCTTTTTACTGCCATCATATGAGTTTCCTTAGGATTAGTAGAAAATCTTGCAACAATTCCAACAACCAAAGAAATATCAGGTCTGTTGTGCACAACATATTGCAGCTTTCCAATCATTGATCTGTAAAGAGTTTGATTCACTTCATTTTTGGTTAACTTTTGTCCAGTAGCCATGGGTGTACTCACTAGTTTTGAATCTTCCATTCCAAAAGTTTTTAGTATCTCCTTGACATATTTTGATTGAGTAATATAGATACCATTTTTCATATGATATATTTGTAAGCCAACAAAAAAATTTATCTCACCAAACATAGACATCTCAAATTCAGTTTGCATCTCTTTTGCAAATGCTTGGCATAACACATCTTGTCCACTAAATATAATGTCATCAACAAAAATTTCAGCCAATAAAGTACCTTTACTTTGCTTTGTCTTCAAATACAGGTTGTTTTTGTCATTGGTTCTTGCAAATCCAATCTTTATCAAGTAATTGTGCAATCTCTCATACCATGCTCTTGGTGCTTGCTTCAATCCATATAGTGCCTTGTGCAGTTTGCAAACCATGTTCCTCTTACTTGGGTCAAAAAATCCATTAGCTTGTTCAATGTACACTTCTTCTAATATCCCATTTAGGAATGTTGACTTCACATCCATCTGATAAACTTAAAAACCTTTGTAAGTTGCATATGCAAGTAAGGTTCTGAATCCTTCCAACCTTGCAACTGGGGCGAATGTTTCTCCATAATCAATTCCTTCCTCTTGTGCATAACCCTTGCACACCAGTCTAGCTTTGTTTCTTGTTACCTCTCCATGTTCATTCAGCTTATTTTTGAATACCCACTTAGTACCAATTACATTTTTATCATTGGGCCTAAGTACAAGTGTCCAAGTCTTATTCTTCTCAATCTGTTCAATTTCTTCATTCATGGCTTGAATCCAGTCTTCATTGTCTAAGGCATCTTTTACTGTTTTGGGCTCAAAATCACATAACAAGCATGTACCGTCTCTTAACTTACTTCTTTTCATAACTACAGAATCCTTCGATCCTATGATTTGATCAGGTTTGTGGTGCCTCCTCACATACTTTGCTAGACTAGGCTCTTGTCTTGCTTCAGATTCATTATTCTTGTTCAATTCAGGTTGATTATGTGACTTGGCATCTCCATCAGATAGCTTAGCAATTACCTCATGTTGCCCGGCATCCTCATTCTGTAACTCGGCAGGTGCTAGCTGTTGCTCAGCAACCTCACTCTCAGGTTCAGGTAATGTATTAAAATCTTCCTCGTCCAGATAGACAAATGATTTGTAACTTTCAGGTTCATGTGTGCTTTCAGCTTCATTTCTTTCTACCTATTCATCAATTCTAACATTTGCACTTTACACAATTTTGTTAGTGTTAGAATTCAAACACTTATATGCTTTACTCTTAGTGGAATAACCAAGAAATATGCCTTCCTCACCTTTAGCATCAAGTTTGTCATTTCTGTTATCCTTCAATATGAAACATTTGCTTCCAAAAACTTTGAAATATTTTACATTAGGTGCATATCCATACCAAATCTCATAAGGTGTAGCAGTAGTACCTTTCTTAACTTGTACTCTATTCAGAGTATAGACTATTGTACTTACAGCTTCTCTCCAATATTTATGTGCAACATTTTTCTCCATCATTAATGTTCTGGCACAATCTATAATAGATGTGTTTCTTCTCTCAGTAATATCATTCTGTGGTGGTGTCCTAGGTGTGGACATATGTCTTTTGATCCCTCGGTCATTGCAGAACCTGTTAAACTCATTAGAAATAAACTCACTTCCTCTGTCATATCTCAAACATTTTAGACTTTTACCTGTCTCCTTTTCAACTTTCACCAAGTACCACTTAAATAACTGAAATGCATCATATTTTTCTTTAATAAACATAACAGTCATCATTCTTGAGTAATCATCAACAAATAGAATGAAATATTTATCTCCACGGTAACTTTTCTCACCAATGGGACTACAAAGGTCAGTATGAACTAATTCCAGAATTTCCTCAGAAGTATGAGTCTTTCTCTTGAAACTAGATTTAGTCATCTTTCCCAATTGACATTGCTTACACATTGCATTTTCAGGTTTCTTTAACTTAGGCAGCCCTCTAACCTTTTTCAATTTGCTTGTGCTTACCAAGTTATCAAATTTTACATGACACAACCTTATATGCCATAACCAAACATCATTATATTGTGCAAAAAAGCATGTTTCTTCAGTTAAATCTAGATAAAACAAGTTACCTTTTGTTTTCTCACCACTTCCAACTAGTTCTCCAGTAGCATCATAGATATTTGCCTTCTTGTGATGGAATTCAACTCTGTAACCAGAAGTATTCAGTTGTGCAACACTTAATAAATTATAGTTAAGATCATCAACCCAATATACATTGTCACATATGATCTTGTCAGTCAAGTTAATTGATCCTTTCCCTTTAACAAGACATGGTGCATCATTACCAAATTTAACATAACCGCCATTGCACTGATCTAGGGTCTCAAATTTATCTTTATCACCAGTCATGTGATGTGAATGACCACTGTCAATAATCCAATGGTCACCTTTACTCATATAAAAAATTAATGCAGGTTTCTCATCATCATCAGAATCATCTTTCATAGCAACATACACAACTTCTATATCATTTTCATCAGATTTGTCAGAATCATTGTCATAAGCTTCTTCAGCTATATAGCAAGATTTCTTACCTTTGTCTTTGTAATCCTTATACTTTCTGAAGTCTCAGTCATCCTTTCTGTCTTTGTACTTGCTATATCTTCTTTCATCTTTGTCATTTTTATCAGGACATCTAGCAGCAATATGACCAACTTTGTTACATGAAAAACAAATGATAGGAAGTTTACCTTTGAATTTTCCTTTTCCTCTAGATAGTCTTCTTGCCATAAGTGCTTCAAGTTCTTCCAGATCATCATCTGTAGTGTCACTGTCACTGTTCACACATTTCTTTCCTTTCTTTGATTTGTTAAGGACCAACTGGGATCTGAATGCAGATTCAATAGCTTGTGGAGTGTAGTTATCAAAATTTGACATTTCAAATGCAATAAGTCTACCTTCCAAACCTTCCAAAGTCAAATTATTATTAGGAGTACATCTTAACTCTTGAATTGTAGAGACTCTTATAGCATATACAGGAAGAAGAGTCCGTAGTACCTTCCTCATAATGGTGTTATCATCAATGGTTCCCTTAGCTCCTCTAATAGCATGTACAACTTCCTTTATCCTACCATAATATTGAACAATATTTTCTCCTTGCATTTTCATTTCATCAAACTTACCTCTTAAACTTTCATATTTGGCTCTCAGTACATTTGTATCTCCTCCATAGATGGTTGTTAGAGTATCCCACATCTGCTTTGCATTCGTACAGTTCTTTATGTCTTCAAACTCATGATAGTTCAGAGATGATGCAATCTCCAACATTGCTTGATTGTGTTCCTGCTGTTCTCTTAACTGTGCAGCTGTGGAAGGTGTAGTGGGGGCTACAAAATCATTTTCAACATAGTGCTTAGAAAAATCACCAATACCAGTCAGATGCAATTTCATCAAACTCTGCCATGCAGGGAAATTATCTTTGTTCAACTTTGGTACCTCCTTTTTATATATCTTGATCTTTTGCTCCAAGTACCTTCAAACTATTTTTAAGAGACCAGAGCTCTGATACCAATTGTTAGAATGAATTTAGAATAACTGAGAGGGGGGGTGAATCAGTTATCCTCAGGTCTAGATGTATCAATTGAAACTTTATACCACTTTAAACAACTCAGATCTGCTTAGCAGTCACTAGTTTCCTCGGTAATTTACTGACGCTCGGTCGACACTAGAAATTATGCTCGACATACACTGGTGCTCAGTCGACACAAACTTGCTCAGCATACACTAGTGCTTAGTCGACACAAACTTGCTCGGCATAAACTGTTCTCAGCAAATTGTCATCAAAAGATAAACAACACATTACTTTGTCGATGTGCCAACTGATCAAGTACCCTTGTGATTTCCCATAACTCAACCATTTCACTTGGTCTTCTTGTTAAATCTCCTTCATCAATAAATAGATATGGTACTCAAATAAATAGCAATAGTCTTAACAATTAAGGTTTGACATCAATGACAAAACAACAATTGTTTCCATTGTAGCTTTCCAACAATATCTTTCTTTTTACTCCTCCATCTTTCATCACTTTCCTTAATGTTTGAAACTCATTACAAGTGATTGTTCTGCATTGATGTCTATGACAATAATGTTGGGGTCCATTGGAGGGGGCTTCTTAAAAAGTTTATGCGAGTGTTGCTAGGATTTTTTAAGATTATTTTGAATTGGGTGGTCCAATGCAGTTCGGGCTAAAAAGTTTAAGCTCTGAAATTTATGGAAGGTAGTGGTCTCATGAATTTTGTTATTTAGTCTATTCAATCCACATGAATAAAAATATATAAAAAGTAGAAAAATCAATTGATACAAATAAATAAAAAATTTAAATGAGTGACAAGTGGTAGAAAAAAAAAAAACCTAAACTAGGGAGGGGGCAATTTCTAGCCCCCCATCTTTTCCACTTGCTCAAATACACAGCCTAAAAATAAGGGCTGCTATTTTTCAAGACAAGATTCTAATTAATCGTAATTTTTATTTGACTTCATGGAACCTCTTGCTCTGTAAAAGTAGATCCTAAAGCCCCGCCCTAAGACAAAAGTTGTGGCATTTTTAAGATCCAATCAAAATAAATTTTAATCCTATACATGATTGTACTTAAAATAACTATATAGGAAGTGAAATAAAATAGGAAGCAAAAATGTTAATTGCCCAGATAAGAACTATTTCACACCAGCTTAGATGTAAAACCGGAAGATGGACAATACCTAAAGAAGATTGGGAAGATAGAAGATGTTGTTATCATACTCAAGATGCGATGGAGACAAAATGACATTACATCAAAGTGTTCAACCTAGAAAGATATTCAGATCAATTAAATGTATACGCTTAAGGTGAACACCTTGAGTAAGTTGTTTGAAGTAGAAAAGATAATAAGGGTTGCAGATTTCCTGACCAAGATAGATTTCCTAACCAAGATCCAAGTTATAAAAAGAAAAAGAGATTTAATTGATTGGACCCTTCTGTTTTGAACTTCACTTGTTTTTTGTTTGTTGACTATCCATTGATCCCATAGATTGTTTGGTCTTGTGAACATTATAAAAAAATTGCTATTCATTTAGTTAAAAAAATATAGCGTTGGAAATACTACGCCCCTATTCATGTTTGATCTATGGGCACCATGAAATTACAAAGCACAACCACTACAATCTATATGGAATCTTAATAATAAGATATAGGATGTTCTCAAGGTAACCAGCACAAGTACAAAGATCAAACACGCACACATAATAATCAAATTGTATTGTGCAGTGCACTCTATGTGATTGGAGTACATGCAGTCCACATCCCTTAAATAAAACTTGCAATGTTGGACAGATTTTTAAAAAAAGTTTAACAATTGATCTTTACGATCTGCATTCTTATTGCTGTTAAATAAATTTTTAAAAAATCTGGCCAAAAAAATAGTGTGTTTTTCACATTTAGATTTATTGAAATTTTTTTGTCATTTTATCGTGAGTTTAAACCGCGCCTGCAATATTAGGGTGCGTTCGAGAGTGCACATTCCACAATCATTTAATTTCATTCCTTACAGTGACATCTCTTTCACACTTTTTGTAAAACAATTGAGTGTGTAGTCCATGCTTCCACCTTTTGCATGCTTGCTCTCGACCTGGTTTTATGAGAGGGTGTAGAATTTGGATTTATACATATGATAATTGCATCAGTTCGAACAACAAATCTATATAATGCAAAACTAGCAACCATGGCACGCCATGCGACCACACTTCTTAGATGCATTCTTTCTAACAATTTTGATATCACAATTTCCCCGCATTACAAAATTTTAGGAAACTGCATCCTATTGTTGGCGTAGACAAGGAGGATGCTAGCAGAGGTTGTGGAGTTTGACGGTGCATGCCAAGAGTATTTACAAATTCATTTTGTGCATTTCTTGCGACAATGGCAATGCCATGAGACCGCATTCTTTCGAGGTATCTTGTTAAACAGTTCATGGGCCTTGTTTGTTACATTTTTATGTAACCTGCAATCATCTCATTTCATTCTTGAGACGACATCTCTCTCTGAGGTATTCTATCAAACAACTTGGGTGTGTTGTTTATGATTTGCATCTTCCATGAATGTCCACCGTTGGCGCTATGCTTTAATGAATGAAAGTTTTTAATCTTGCATTAATACCCCTTTTCAAAACTCTCATCTTGGTATCATTTTTGTACATACAATCATTTTAATAGTGGCGCATTCTTTATGTATTCAATTTTCAATTACTAATTTTAAAGGAGTCAAAAAAATGACAACTAACAGTTTATTAATAAGTTTAGTTCATCTGTACACCACTACTAGTACATTTGTGTATGACTGCTGACATTTATAAGCACTCACAATTTTGAATGCATGATTATTAGGGCATTTCTTAAGTAAGTATTGGGCCACTTACGAACTTCATTAGTATCCAAAAGTTAGAGAAAAAAAATTGTAGCTAAGTTGCATATAGAGAACAAAAAAATAATCGAAATTATGAAATGCTTCCCCTAATACGAGCAAACAAAGGTTGTGAAATTTCTACACGTTGTATTTGCTTGTAAGATTTTAAAACCTTTTCAACAAATTTGTATCATAGACCTTGGTTTTTGTGCATTTATGGCAATCATTGAATTCCATGAGATGACCTCTCTTTGAGGTAGTTTGTCAACCAGTCCAGCTGTGCTGCTTATGACTCTACATTTTGCAGGCATTTTCATGAGTGCAGCTGCAACTCCAACATTTTCAATAGGCCTATTTTACGCTCAATGCATCTAATTAGACTTTTTTTTGCTGCATAATATCAAAGAGTTTCGTGCGCCTTTTGCATTCATAAAAATTTGTATGCATGTTGGCCATTACAGTAATATCTTGTTCTAAAGCTCTTATCTTAGTTCGCAAACAGAAAACACTGAAAAAGCTTTGAAGCCTTCACCACAAATCCATTTTGTGCATAAATCGTAGCCGTGGCATTCCATGAGACGTCATTTCTTTTAAGCATTCTTTAAAACAGTTCACCTTCAATCCATGTGCACAAGAGCATTTCCAATTATAATATCTAACAAAATGTTCTGTATGATATGCTTCGGTGAATAACCATAACCTGTTTCAAAACTTCTGCTTAGCACGTGCTTGGAAGACACTATAAAAAGCTGTGACATTATGATTTACACTTGCCACTTGCATTTGCCTGATAGTTTCTACAGCCCTTTTCACTATTTTTTTCTCGAGCAAACAAAGTTTTAAGGTAGTTTTGAATTCAGTTATAATAACTGATTATTTCCTGAAGAATGCATTGGCATTTTAACAAACTTAGCCAACTTGGTTGAAATGCCGATGAATTAATAATTTCCCTAAGAAGGCAAGGCATCGGCTTTTTAACAGACTTATCAAACTTCGTCAACTTGCCGATGAGACAATGTTTGGGTTCTTTTGTAAATTAAGCCAACTCCGTGATAATGCAACTTATCGGCTTCTTCACAATCTTTGACAAACTTTCTGAAAAATGCTGATAAATTGATTATAAAACTTTAGGTCACTTTATAATAAATAAGGTTGACTGTCTCATAGCCTACTTTTTGTTGATTTGTGGAAATGAAAAATTATTCATCTTCTAATGCATGGTCTTTTGAAAGAACGTGGCCAAATTTTCCAAATCATCAAGAAGTGAACTATCATAATAAATTCTTTAAAGTGAGAACATATCGGTAACTTTGGACACTTGAACAACTTACTTATATCAAAATTAAACAATTTTTCATGTTTTAATGATTTGGTCAAGTTGATATCAATGAAATAATTTCAGAACCGATTTACACAAAAAGAGGGGTAAAAATTTATTCAAAACAATAAGAAGTACAAAGCAAGAAGGTTCATCTGCCAGCAGAAAAGAAAGCACTACATAACCTTTTTCTTTATCCACTCACTGATCTAACAAGTGAGACAATTCCAAATATAATTGCCACTTGTGTACAATATTCCAACCCTACACATGATCAAAAGCTCATTTGGCTAAACAATATGCTACACCATTCCACTCCCTTGAAATATAAATACAAGTAACACACTTCAAAGAGCCACATAACCTAATAGCCAATGGTGCAAAATATTTACCTATCTTTTTAAATTTTTATTTTATTTAAAAAAATTATTAAATGATCAATAAAACATTATTCTCCATGTGTTCAAGAATACTTCACACATGATATATATTTTATCCATCATAGTTTCATTACTAATGCTTTCAGTACCATCAAATATTGTCATTGCATAACCTTCAATGGTTTACGACTGCTTCAATAAAATTTGCCGATGAAATTGTGTCTACTTCCACCTTAGTGATCAGAAACCTAAGAGATCTTGGAAGAGTAAAGCATTGATAACTTTTGAACCGTGAGCCTTCGCCATGAAAGTTGACTAAGATAACCAGAATGCAGTTGTGAGAAGAAGCTAGAAAAATACTCACCTAATGAGTTGTCAAAATTCAGATTAAATTTTTTTTTGGACAAGGACCCAAAAAATAAGAGCTTTTAAATTTTGGAATCTATGAACTAGATCAACTTAGAAATTGGTTGTCGCTTGAAATACTGTCAAGATGAATCCTATGAACTGATTTGATGAACTGAGTCAAGATTTTCAGGATGTGATCAATTTTTTCACTTTTCATCAATATGTCGCCTCATTTTTAGGACCAAAGAATGCCCTTTAACTCAGGGTAACTCATAGACTTTAATGTCGACATCACATCAATGCAATCTTGACAATGCTTGAGACGCACATCTATCAACTGACTCAAGGATAGAACCTTATGTGAGACATTTGAAATATTTTCGGGCAAATTTGAAAACAAGATAACATATTGATAACAAATCAAGGAGTCACCTTTCACTTCCTATGGTTTTATATTATGAAAATTGCCATCCCTAGATCTACAATTGAAACTTCCCATCCTGCTTCATTATTTGAGAAAATACCAAGAGAGAGCCTCTATAAAGCAGATCATCTTACGACCCCTAATAAAGAAACCTCCTCGTGGCACTCCTAGATTTCCCCTTGCAGCCCTCTCAAAATTTAGTTTATAATATCCTCCTTTTCTATAACCATCAACTTTCTTTCCATTGATTATTTGCCTTTGATCTTTGTCACTTATCCCTTGAAGAATTAAATTTAAATACCGCTTATTGGTTGTTCTTGCTATTTAATATATGGTTCTGCCCAAGGGTGTAATACATCTACAATTAAGTTTAATATTTAAAAATCCATTCCCATACATTTGTGATACAAGGATCATGCCGAGATCATGGGCTTGCAACAGGCAAAGTATCTGTTGTGTTCATCGCTTCCCATTTTCTCAAAAATAAGAAAATATGAGGATTTTTAATGTCCATGAGGCCAAAGGCAGCTTATGAGACAACTGGCATAACTTTCTGAAACACTGATCTACTATGTAGCTTGATGAAATGGAAAAGGATGACAAGACATAATGGGGCACAAATACATGATATAGGAAATAATAAATGAAATGAGTCAATAAGATAACAAGACTGAATGCAGTATATCATGTTCACTACACTAACATTATGCTAGGATACTGAGTTCGGCCCTGGACCCCCTCGAACCCGGACAAATTCGAACCAGTTCGTGGTCCGGGTCCGGTCTGCCTGTGGGTCCGGGCTGTCTGGGCAGGGTCCGAATTTTGCAAACCAAATTCGAACCCAGGTTGGCAGGGTTTGAACCTGGGCGAATTTGGCAAAAAAAAACTAATTTGGGGCGAATTTAAGGCGAATTCCGGGTGTGCAAACAACTTATTTGGTCTTGAGCAAGAGGAAATAGGTGTTTGAGCAAGAGCTTGGTTGTGCAAGGAGGAGTTGAAAGCTTGATTTGTGGACCTTCTTCAAGTGATTGTGTCTCATTTCTACACCTGTGCAAGCTTACAATGAGTGGAAGAGGTAAGTTCTTGTTCCATTTGCTTCAAGTTTTTGTTTTTGTTTAAGCATTTTATTTTATTTTCATTTCTCTTTCATTTGTCCATTATTTTCCTGAATTTTACATTCTCTTATTTTATTATTATATTGAATATGTATACAAATTTCTTGTCATAGGAAAAGGAACAACAATGGCATCTACCTCTTCCTCAGTAGGCAACCGCAATATTGACCCAATAGTAGAACCCCTTTCTGATTCTCCTTTGTGGAAGTATGTTGAAATTTTAAGTGCCCTTCCCGGACGTGGTGGATTCCATTGGAAATGTCCGGGTTGTGATGTAGTAAGGAATAGTTCATATTCTGGTGTGGTAGGCCATTTGTGTGGATTTCGTGGAAGAGGAGTCAAGAAATGCCCTGGAAAAAAAAGACGCACCTATACCAAATGCAACAGTATTAAAATATATTGCAGAGCATGAGGAAGCAGAAGAGAGAGAAGAACATAGACAAACTACAGCCAATAGTAGTAAAAGTAAAAAAAAAAAACAAAGGGAATGCAACCCCGCTTTGTAGATGTTGTGATAGAAGATCACCCCTTTTTTCCTACCTCAGATGGCACTGAAAGTGAAGCACCCCCTACAAACACACTTAAAAGAAAGGGACCACTAGAAACTGCATTTCAAAATCAGAGTCGAGAAATTGCCGACATGGATGTGGCAAGATGTTTGTATGCAAATGGGCTTCCTTTTAGTGTTGTTCACTCTCCATATTGGAAGCAGATGTTGAAAAGTGTCAATGAAGCTCCAAGAGGGTATAAGGGCCCTGGTTATGAGAAAGTACGAACCACCTTGTTGGATCAAGAGGTCAAGGTGCCTGATGATCAATTGAAGCCCATAAGGGATTCATGGATTGAGTCAGGAGTATCCATTGTTTCAGATGGGTGGAAAGATGCTAGAAATCGTCCCTTGATCAATGTATTGGCGATGTCCCCTAAAGGGGCAATGTTTTTGAAATCTGTAGATTGTGAGAGCCAAGTAAAAGATGGGCAATTTATTGCTAATATTCTCATCGAAGCAATTGAACAAGTGGGTCCTAGAAACATTGTCCAAGTCATAACGGACAACGCAAAGAATTGTAGAGCTACTGGTTTGTTGGTTGAAGAGAGATATCAATACATCTTTTGGACACCTTGTGCAGTCCATTCAATCAATCTTATGCTAAAAAAGATTGGGAACAAGATTGGGTGGATCAAAGAGGTGTACGCAGAGGTTGAGGACATCCAGATGTTTGGCACAAACCACCACATGAATCAGGGAATATTCAGAATGTTCTCGCGTTTGGAGCTACTCAAGGTAAGTGAACTTGAACTCAAGTTAGTAATTTAAATTTTAATATGTTGATTGTGTTATGTGTATTTACATTGTGTTTTAAACTTTGTTATTTAAAGTATGTATGGTGTATGATGTATCTAATAGTTGTATTTTTTTTGTTCTACTTCTAATTTATGTTTCAGGTTGCTGAGACTCGTTTTGCATCGAATTTAATCGTCTTGAGACGACTTGTGCAAGTCAAAGATGCACTTGGCAATATGGTAATCAGCAACAATTGGGCTATATGGAGGCAAAGCAACACTGAGAGGGCAACCAAAATAAAGCTAAGGCTATTGGATGACTCATGGTGGGAACGTGTGCAATATCTCATTAAGTTCACCGAGCCCATTATGAGCGTGCTTAGGTACACTGATATGGATAGGCCTTGCCTTGGAGAGGTCTATGATGGCATAGACTCAATGCTTGAGAAGATCAAGCAAATTGTAAA
>MU225084.1:1050005-1061794 GCA_018584345.1 Thuja plicata | reverse complement strand
GAAGAATCTGAATAGAATAATGAATATCAATAAATTTTGAATCCATTAGTTGAACTTCAAACAATGTACTTGAACTGATGTTCTGATTTAATTTAGATGTTTTGAATCTTTGATGTTGAACTTGAACCTGAACTTGAAGTATATGATGGTATGATCATGGATTCATGATTCATGATTCTATGTTTACAAATTTAAATGTTTACTTTAGTTTTTATGATACTATATGACATTCTAATCTTAACTCATGCTTCTAGGCTTCATAAATATCAAATATATATATATATATATATATATATATATATATATATATATATATATATACTCTTTTGAAAAAACAAACCCGACCCCAAAAACCCCTTTTTCAAAATTTTGTTGAACCGGCGAACCGGTTCTTCGAACCCGAACCGGCATCCTAGACATTATGTGGTAATTTCTAAGCTAGGGCATAAATGTAAGATGAGATGCAATCACTACTAACAAGTATATATTGGCCAAGGAGATGGAAGCAGCTACCCCAAAGAATTGAATCTGCTGAGAGAAATAAAATAGAATTGCCTAAAGTGGCTCAAAATTCCAGTCAACGAGATTGTACGGGATGGGGTACTTGCACTCCAAGCTCTTTGCAATGAATTCGCACCTTAGATGTTTGGAACTTGGCCACTTTAAGATACACCAATCCAGTCTGAATATCGAGTGTGTTTTGGTGTTATGGCACATCTGATCATTTCTACTCTTTTCAAATCAGCTACCAACATTGAAAGACAAAAACCAAAAAATAAGGTGGCAAGATATCACCCCTCAAAGACCAATGATGTAATTATCAACATACATAAGAACAGCTACCATTTTTTTTAATTGCTAATCGTCTACAAATATACGACCAATACAAGCTCTTGCAAGCATAACCATGAGACTTATATTGGCTCCTTTCAAGCAACCACACTAGAAGACCATCTGTGGAAGACCAAGAGTCACCACTTAGAAATCCACTTATTTAGAACCACGCCCACATTAAAGCCAATTATGGAACATCAAGACTCACAACTTAGAACTCCATACTAGATGTCCCATTGAGATTTAAACTTGGGTCTCCACATTGAGAAATCAATGCTTTAACCAATTAAGCTCAACCCTTTGGACTCGGCTATCATTTTTCAGTCATGTATTAAAGAATATATCAATTATTGAAATTAAAAGAAAATACTCTCAACTAGCATCATCTACAAAAATATCAATCAATTCAACAAAGATATCAATGAAAAGCCTCATAGAATTGTCGATAGAAATCACAGAATCATACAGTTAGTCAATAATTACACTGAACTACAAAGCCTCAAAGAATTGTCAATTGAAATCACAGATCCATACCATTGGTCAATAATTACACTGAAATAACAATGCACTGTCATTTTTGTGAAGGACATGGATCCATTCAATAAATTGCAAATATTTCCTTTGCACTGATACAGATTATATGTCTAAGATCCTCCCAATGTTTATGAGAATAAGATTTTAGTGTCTTCAACAAAATTATTGTTTTTCCCATAAACTAGCATGCTTTACAAAGAACACGGACTTAAATGTAAAAATCCCATGTGCAAATACTGTTGTTACCAAATTGGGAGTAGATTGTCGAAGCTAGATGAACGCGTGATATGAAAAAACATTCTTTCCAACTTAATAGTTAATACACAAACCAAGGTCCCATGCAATGAAGAAACTGAAAACTGAAAAGAAATTCAATGCACAAGAGAATGGACAACTTTCTCTTGTAGAGATTTACATGCTTTGTGTTTTAGCTTCCAGAGTTAGCATTAAATGTTTTACTGTAGATGAAATTTGGCACCCAGTTGTGAATGTGACAACCAATAAACATGTTACTCATCCTCAACCTCGACAGAAAAATTTGGCTCTTCGGGCTTCTGTAACTTGGGCATTTGATCATTTGCACCATGAGAACTCATAGCCCTTGTCCTCAGAACCCCTCTCCTTGTATTCGCAGCAAAGCGAGATGCCAATAATGTAGCCCCTAAAAGGGGGTTATTCTGAGGAACTTCTGCCATGGTTGTGGAAGAGGTACCATTGCTATCAGCATCAGCTTCATCTGCTGAAGTAGCAAAAGCGTGACTGGGTTCAAAATCTTGATTTAGATAATAGCATAAGCTTTCCTTCTTAAGAAGTTCTGCTGCTAACTTTCTTTTCTTGTAACGCCGCCAAGCTGCTTGTATAAAGCAGGCTGACCACGTCCTCCACTGATGAGAATAGAACCGAAATGTATGTTGAAGTTTCCTGCTGTGCAACCGCCTGAACTGATTTGCAACAAACTTTAGATCTTCAGCCCGCAATGCAAATGCTTCTACTTCCACTAATGCTTTAACTGTCCTTGTCGAGGATGGTAAGTTCAAACTGGATTTTGGAAGCAATGCCCAAGTGAGCAGCTCCTCACCACAGAAGTCACCAGGACCTAATGTAATTGAATTGAAAAAGCCAGTTCTACCTCCATTGGTTGTTGCACTGTCCAAGTAACCACGGATGATAAAGAGCATTTCATTCACTGGATCACCTTCCCGGACAATATATGTTCCTTCAGTGCTTAAAGCAGGTGTTAGCCGTTCACATATAGCATCAATAAGCTGATCATCCATTTGAGAGAAAAAGGGGACCTGCATATAAGAGTCTAATAAGAACATCTTATTGTTTTTAGATCAAAGGAAACAAAAATGCTAACAAAAAATATATCCGTAGAATGTTAAAGCTGCCTACCAATGCTCTATTCTTCTAACTATTCTGTACTGAAATGAATAATTTGGATTGATTTCATAAATAAAATCCTAATGCACAAGAAAGATTTATCCCTTATTGTGTCTCCATACATGTGGAGGTAATATATAGATGCAATGTTGTATTCAACAAATATGGGACATTTGCAGGAACTGTAGATGAAAATGCAAGCATCTATTGTGAATGTACTTAAAATCAAGCCCAAGTTAGGTAAACAGTTCCTATCTGGCTAATCAAGCTTATTGGCTGAGGTGTTGGTTTAAATTTAATAATGTTTTATTCAAAGAAAAAGTTTTAGAAATTTTGCTCAATTTCATCTTTATGAAACTGAATTCATCAGTAATGGACACGAACATGCAGTTTCATTACTGTAGTCTGCACTGTTGAGGGTTAAAACAGCAATTTCACAGTATAAAATGACTAGGTGAAAACTAGCATATTATAAAGGAATGAAAAATATTTTAAATAAATGAAAGCTTTTGTTTTTAGGTTTTATTACCATGATGGCTGTCATTTCCCTTTTTAGATTTTTCTGGAATATGCAATTTTTTTGTGATTTTCTGATTTTATACCAACTTGTACAAACATCAAATTATTAAATTGCACTAACAAATAATAGTGGGTACTCTTAACATATCGAATAATAACATAATCGGAAATTCTCATTGATGCCATAGCATCCAGAACAGAAAACTTATTTATTTACCCAGAAATGACAACCCACAATGCTGCCCAATACCAAATGCTCTCGAATTTCCCAAATACTAGTAATAACGAATAGCACCAATACCAGCTGCTCTAGAATTTCCCAAATACTAGTAATAACGAATAGCTATGTTATCAGATTCGCTCCTGGAGGATGGAATTTGAAATCCGATTCGCTGGGAATTTGAATTCGGTTCGGATTCGGTAGAAATTCGCTGACAGTCTGAGACATTCGCAGGAAATTCTCAATTTCAAACCCTGTACGACTTTGCAAAGAATTCGGAAGACTTTTCAAACCCTCGCGCGAGCCCGGACAGAATTTTGGCGAATTTGGAACGAATTTGGAGGCCGTCAGTTTTGTTGACTTTCAATAAAGTTTTTTTTGACTATTTAGGTCTATTCAACCTTCCAAAACCTAAAACGACTCGTCTATTTCATTTGTGGAAGGCAGCGACAGTTTTAAAGTAAAACTTTCATGCGTTTTGTTTGGATTCTGGAAGCGTTTTGTTTTGTTTGGTTTGTCATTTGGTGACGACAGAACACATATTACGTCACAACAGTCTTATTAGCTTCTAGTTCTCACACATACAGTCTTCCAGCAGTGAGAGTTACAGTCACAGACTACAGTCTTCTGGGAGCAAGTTGTTTTTGCAGAGGTAGGTTACATATTTTCATTTTTTTAATTTAATATTTTGTTTGTTTTTAATAAAAAAATTTAAATTTTTACAAAATGAAATGATGAAGATGCATATTCATCTGCTAACTGTAAAATTCGTCTGCTGACTCCATTTTTTTACAAAATGAAATGGGCTCCTTAGTTATATTTTAATTTTCTTTTTTCATTTTAATTTTTTTTCTGTATTGTTTGTAGATTCATAGAATGGCAAGCGTTTCTACTTCTAGCACCGGAAACACCCGCTTCAAAACAGATAGATGCTCCCCACTGTGGAAATATGTGGAAATGGTTCAGCCAATGCCACGTGGTGGAGGTTTTGTGTTGACTTGCAGCCATTGCAAAGAGGAATTTAGTAGCTCTTATAGTAGAGTGAAAGCACATTTGTGCTTTATTCCTCCTACAAGCATTAAATTTTGTACAGGAAAGCCAAGAGTTAATGGGGTACTACCTAAATCCCTTCTTCCAAACCACATTGTGAACAAAAATATACAAGAGCAAAAACAAGCAGACGAAGCAGCTGGGAATGCAAATTCTCATCCTTTGCAAAAGTCTAGAAACAAAACAAAAGCATCATCTATGGCTTGAGTTTCCAATCCCAGTGAACCACCTGCAAAGGGCCATCCATTCTTGCATGCACCTCAAGAACCGGTGACAAATAAGAGAGCAAAGGGGCCCTTGGAAATATCATTTCAGAATGAAGCTAGAGAAATTGCCGAGGAAGACATAGCAAGATGCATCTATGCAAATGGATTGTCATTTAATGTTGTCCGCTCACCGTATTGGCAAAGAATGATGAGATCAGTTAATGAGGCTCCAAAGGGGTTCAAGGGCCCGGGTTATGAGAAGGTGCACACCACTTTATTGAACAAAAAGGTGATCCATGTAGAGGCTCTCATGCAGCCCATCAACGATTCATGGATCGAAACAAGTGTGACCATAGTATCTGATGGATGGAAAGATGCGAGGAATCGTCCTTTGGTCAATGTTATTGCAGTGTCCACAAGAGGTGCAATGTTTCTAAAAGTTGTGGATTGTGAAGGGGAGATGAAGGACGATCCTTTCATTGCAAACATTCTCATCCAAGCCATTGAGCAAGTTGGCCCTCAAAATGTAGTTCAGGTAATAACTGACAATGCCAAGAATTGTAGGGCTGCTGGGTTATTGGTTGAGCGCTTCGAACACATTTTTTGGACACCTTGTGCCGTCCACTCACTCAACTTAATGCTGCAAAAAATTGGCACTAAAATTGGTTGGATCAAAAAAATGTATGAAGATGCACAAGAGATCCAAATATTCGTCACAAACCACCGTATGACACAAGCCATATTCAGACAATTCTCGAAATTGGAGCTCTTGAAGGTAAGTTAAATTATTTTTAAAATATAAATATGTTTTAGAAATTTGGACTTTAAGTTTAGTTTAGTAAACTTTCTATGTTGTGATATGGGCATTTTAATCTTGATTTTAATTTTTGATTTATTAATGTTTTGATTTTAAAATAGGTTGTTGAGACCCGCTTTGCCTCCAACACTATTGTTTTGAGACACCTTGTGAAGGTTAAAGAGGCATTGTCTAGAATGGTAATCAGTGCTAATTGGAGCATATGGAGGCAATCTAATAGTACCATGGCAGCTGCCATAAAGGCAAAAATGATACTAGATGACTCTTGGTGGGATCGTGCTAAGTACCTCCTGAAGTTCACTGAGCCTATATTGAGCACGATCCGATACACTGACATGGATAGGCCTTGATTGGGTGAAGTATATGATGGCATAAACTCCATGATTGAGGATATTAAAAAGATCATAAATAAGAGAGAGCAAGATCTTGAAGAAAAGTTACAAGGAACTACAGATAATCATGGTAGAGAGATGGAACAAAATGACAACTCCTTTGCATCTCCTTGCCTTTGCATTGAGCCCCAGGTTCTATAGTCAGTCGGTCCTCAAGGAGAGTACCACTAGAGTTGCCCCATACAGAGATCCTGAAGTTGCTCACGGGTACAAGGCAGCCCTTCGAAGACCCTTTCCCGATCACATACGACCTACAGTGAGGTCTGAATTCCTGAGTTTCGCAAGCACAAATGATTGTGGTCATGAGGCTCTTCAAGACGAGCAATGTTAATGCTCATAAATGGTGGTACTTCCATGGACAAATGTACCAGCAACTACAACCCATTGCCATCAAAATTTTATCACAAGTTCTTAACTCTTAAGATTCTAATTTCTAAATTCTTGTTGATGAATATTGAATTTATATTTTCAAAAATTTTATTCAAAACTCTTTACTCTCTAATTTCAAAATTGAAAATCTTGATAGGTTCCTAGTTCATCATTATCCAAGAGGAACTGGAGCACATACTCCTTCATCCACTCAATAAAATGCAATAGACTAAATTCCAAGAAGGCAGATAACTTGGTCTTTGTGCATTCAAATTTGAGGCTCACAACACAAAGAAAATGCTTACAAAAAAGGGGAGGCAAGGCATTGGGATGTCGAAACCAGAGCGTGCGGAGTTGGAAGATTCGATTGCCCACTTTGATGCACTTGCACTTGATGATGATGATCATGAGCCAGCTACTGATGTTGAGGCTGATGAGGCTGATCCAGAGTCTAAGCCTAACATTGCTAGTATCGATGCTAGTGGCACTGTTTGTGCTTCTAGTTCTGATCTGCAACAGCAGAATGATGATGATATGTTTGATAATTTTTGATGATATTTGATCACTGATGGTTGATTAGTAGTGTTGACATTATTGTTTTTGAATTTCGAACCAAAACATTGATATGATGGTGTATTTTGACATTTTGTTATGTCATTTAGACTTAAACATTAATACATGTGGTGGTGTATTTTGTTATGTTGCTTTAATATTAGCATATTGGTGTATGAACTTATTTGTTGCTGCATATATATACATACATATATATATATACATATATATAAAATCTTGTACAGACGAACCCAAAACGAATCCGAACCCAACCAGAAAAATTTGGACAAATTTCAAACCCGCATCTGTACCGAAATCTGAACCGGCAACTTAGATGAATAGCAAGGAGAATGTCATGTCCCTTTTTTGGCTAAGTTAGGAAAGCCAAGACAATTAGTCCAATCTCCCTTTCTACTATGCCAATTGAATACTTATTTAAGCAAGTAATGGAAGATAAATCAAAATCAATTGCAATTCCTAATATAATCAATCTAAATGTGTGCAATTATAAGTATTGATGTCTCAACAACAATGTTTGATATATATATTATAAAGTATGCTATGTAATTGTTTTATTATCACTTAAAGTTACCGGAGGCATAGGTGCAGGCCTTGGAGGCAAAGGTGGATGCGCTGGGAGGCGGAGGCGCTCGGAAGCCCACAAGGAGTGTAAAATCTCCCTGTGGATGCCTTTGGATGCACATCCAAAGGCATCCACAGGGAGATTTTACGCTCCCTGTGGGCTTCTGGGTGCACCCGAGCACATCCAGGGGCACCCGAACGTACAGTGAAAAAAAAACACAAAAAAACTTTATAAAGTGAAAAAATTTCACTTAAAGCATGTGTTGGAAACCATTTTATTTTTATTTTACCACTAAACCCTAAAACAGCCCTAATAGAGGCCACTCATTGTTTTTGCATCCCATTTTGTTTGCTATTTTGCTCTCTTCTCATTTGGTCTCCATTTTGGCATTTTGAAGGGCAGGTAATTATTTTTTAAGAGGATTGTTCTTGGGGTGCCAGATAGCTTCCACACACAAGGGCTTCACTTAGTGAACCTGAATCATAGCAAATGCATTCATGGCATACTAAAGAATCCCCCTATTTTCAAAAAATATTGCCCCAAACTCCCTTTTTGTCAACCCCCTCCAATACCCCCCACACTTGCCCCACCCCAAAAAAACCCCCTCCCCCCTATTTAGGCAATATATTGCCCCTTTTTTTTGCCCATTTTAAACCCCCCAATATGAACGAACGTGATAGTGTATTGCCCCTTCAGTGAAGACCCTATGCTTCCACAAAGGAGATCTAAGCATCTAAGGTAAGCATTGGACCCTATTCTTGAGTCTTTTAATGAATTGTTTTGAGATTTTGATATTTTTTTCAAGTTTGGGATGAAAGTTTTCAATTTGTTTCCAGATTTGGTTTTAAGAAATAAAGAAACAAGTTTAGCTCTCTGTTTTAATGTTTTTGTATCTTTTTTTCCACTTGTACGCTTGAATTTTTTAGTTTTTTTCTTAATTTTTTTTAATTTCTTATAATAGCAAGAACTCAGATTGCATTGTGCAAGAATGGTCGGTAGTGAAAGTTCAATGGGAGGGCAAGGAGCCATTAAATTCAAAATTGAAGTAGGATCTCCTTTATCGAGACATGCCACAAGAATGTCAGGTTGCAGGAGGTGCGTCATATATTTCGAAGTGTAATTATTGTGATAGTAAACCATTTAATAGCTCATATTCTCGAGTTAAACTTCACTTTATGGGAACTACTGGTAAAGGGATGGGAATGTGCACACGCACATATAAGAAGAGGATGTCTCTTGCACAAATAGTAGAATTTGTAAAAGAACAAGAAGAGGCTGATAGATTGGTTAAAAGATCAAAACAAACTTTTTATGTTGGTTCATCCGGAAAGAAAAAAATGTAGTTACCAACTAAATCAGTTGTATCCTCCAAACATCCATTCTTGCCTATACAGGAAGTGGAAGATGAAGAAGTACAAATTACCACCCGCAAAAGAGGTCGATTGGTCACGACATTTAAAATGGAGGCAAGAGACATTGTTGATCAAGCCATTGCACGTTGCCTCTATGTCAATGGTCTTCCTTTCAACTTGGTGAGATCACCATATTGGAAAGAAATGGTGTTAGCCATCAATAGTGAACGGGTTGGTTAAACAAGCAGGTAAAAAAAGGTGCGTACCACCACATTGCAAAAAGAGGACTGTTATAGAGAAATATCTTCAACAAATTAGAGATTATTGGATTACTTCGGGTGTTTCTATTGTTTCCGATAGATGGAAAGATACCAAAAACCATCCATTGATTAATGTTATTGCAGTGTTCCACAAAGGGGCAATGTTTTTTAAGGCAGTTGATTGTGAAGGGTAAGTGAAAGATGCACAGTTCATTTCCTGAATTCTCATTGAGTCCATAGAGATGGTGGGTAGTGAGAATGTGGTATAGGTAATCACAGACAATACAAAAAATTGTAGGGGTGCAGGTGCTTTGGTTGAGGGCCGATATGACCACATTCTTTGGACACCATGCACCGTACACTCCCTCAACTTGGTGATGCAACAAATTGGCACTCAAATAGATTGGGTGAAACAAATATACCAAGAGGGGGAGGGGATCCAGATGTTTGTGACAATCAATATTCAAAACTTTCTCAAAATTCGAGTTGTTGAAGGTAAATTGTAATTACTAAATTTTAATTTATTTATATAATTTAATAAATTTTAGGTCATTCAATTATCAAATTGTATATGAATTTGCTTCATATTTATTGACATATTGTTATTAACTTACTTAGGTTGCTGAGACCCGATTTGCATCTCATAGTATTGTTATGAGACGACTTCTCAAGTTGAAAGAGGCATTGAGCCAAATAGTATTGTTATGCAACTTTTGAGGATCTTACTAGACTCACTACAGATTATGATGATGATGATTACAACCCGACACATGGTGCATCTAGTGCAAGTGGAACCGCCTTGGGTTCAAATGATCTTGAACTTGCAGCAGCTGAAGATGAAGATGATTTTTTTGAGAATCCTTATGATCCTGATTAGTGAATCCTGATTGATGAACATTGAATCATGAACTACATTTTGATTTTGTAATTGTAATGATTCTCTGATTTTCATTGGAATCGTGAACATAGACATGTATCATGACTTATTTGAATATTTGTGAACTATCAATTGGCATTAATATTTATCTTGATCAATGATGAAGTATCATACTATCAAATGATTTAATTCTTTATATTTCTTGCATATATATATATATATATATATATATATATATATTGTAATGTCCCCATTTTTCATGAGCATTGGCCTATTATTGTATCCCTCGTAGGCTAATTATTGTGGATAGAGGGTCTTCTGAGGCAGAGGCTTGGTTGATGGTGGTTCTTATCTTCTCCAGAATTCAATATGTTCCAGTTTGGTCTTTGTTTGGCTTAGATTGGACTTCGTTTGGGCTTAGTTTTGTATACTTACTATTTATAGTAAGTTTGAGGTCCATAGAGATGGACCCTTACTATTTTTAGTAAGGCAGTTGGATGCGCAGTGGAAACATTGGTTGACCTCCAGGTTCAGACAGAACAGAGAGATAATGAGTATTTGATGAGATATTAAAACTATAAATGCATTAATGATTATTTATTAATGGTTATATTATAAAGTTATGTTATTAATTAACTTTATAAAGTTTAAAAGGGCCAAGGACATTGGCCCATTAATGGGCTTCAGAGGGCTAAATCTCTGAATTTGGAGGATCCCAGATGTTGTTGGAAGTCACCTAACTTTGGCTGGACCAAGGTTAATTTTGACAGGGCCTCATGAGGTAACCCGGGCACGTCAGGGGCTGGCTTTGTAGCTCGCAACGAGCAAGGATGTATTATGGGGATTGGAGCTAAACGGCTGGCAAACAAATCTAATAATCAGGCTGAATGTTTGGCAGCAGTAGGTGCTATCCTAATGGAAAAAAGTTGGGGGTGAGGAAGTTGCACCTCGAAGGTGACTCTCTGCTTACGGTGAATGGCATTGTTAAAGGACAGATGGATGCCTGGTATCTCAACAAACATATCAAGAGAATCCACGATCTACTTGGGGAGTTTGATGACTTCAAGGTGACACATGTACTCAGCGAGGCAAACAAACTCGCTGACAAACTTTCCAACATTGGGGCGAACGGGTCGCTAGTGGACAAGTATGAGCTTTTTCAAGACCTAAAGTTCCTGGATTCCTTAGATTTTGATATAGATGGTCGTGACTTTTAGACAAATCTGTAAAGAGCCTGCCTGGCTCTATCTCTGATTTTGCTTGCAAAATTCTAATTTGTTTGGATTTGTAATATGATATGGATTTTTAACATAATTCACCGGGTAAGAACAAGAAAATTACAAACCATTTCTTAACAACTCTACTCCTTTTTATCAAATAATAATACAATCCATCATTAACAAATAACATAGAACCTGATTCTTGATCATAGCATTATTGCAAAATCATAACATGGGCCGGAAGATGCACACATTACCAACAAAATGTTTGTCCTGTGCTACTGATATTTGTTGCGGCCCATCTTGCAATCGTGACCTTCAACCACCGACGCCACCTCCTTTAGACTTCCTACAATGCAGCCAACCTTACTAAAAACGCCGCTAATAAAATAAATAGCAATGTTGGTCCTCCAAAATTTGCATGTCGTTTAGTAACCAGACTATAATCTCCAGCCCTCAATGCGTCCAGCATGTGGTGAATCACTGACATTCACTGATAATATCGAAAGGCACAATTCACTGGTATTGAGACCAATTCAAAGTGCAATGCTTGGTAAAATTTGCAATTCTACAAGCTCCCAAACTGCTGAAACCCTCACTCCAAGCTCACGCCAAAAATGA